>VZRE01002870.1:324751-438515 GCA_013396775.1 Cephalopterus ornatus
AAAAAAAAAGACAAAAAAAAAAAAAAAGCCCCCAGGTTCTGACTCAGCTGCTCTGACTCAGCTGCTCTGACTCAGCTGTTCGCATCTCATCGCACCCGTGCAGCGTTGTATCTTTTCGTCTCGTGTTTTTGTTTCTCTAGGGGCATTCAGCAACGACAAACTGTTCTAACTTCCAATTTACGAGAGGTGTGCTACACAGAACGGCGGTGGCTCAAGGGACAGCAGGTGTAGGGATCTCAGCCTGGCCTTGGATGGCATTTGTAGGGTGTTGAAGCATCTACTGTGGCAGGTGTGAGGACGTGCGTGGCCGAGCAGACTCAGAAGTGAGGGACTGTCCAGGCGCTGGACACTTTGAAACTGGTTTAGAAGTTGCATTGTTTGGGGAGAGGATGGGCTTTGAGAGAGTGGTTTTGTGTGATTTCTGCGCAAAAGAAGAGACAGTTTGGTCTTTTCCCAGTGAGGGGGCATGCACCAGCGCTGCTGTGTAAGGCTGCTGGGGCGTCACATTGAGTGATGGTGTCACGTTTGGGGAGAGGACATTCTTGACAGCCAGACACCGAGGTTTTTGGGTACTGGAGTGGGATGTAAAATGGTGGCAGAGAACCTCGCTGAAGAAAATGAGGCCACCAGGTAATCAAAAGAGCAGGTTTAGTGTTTGCTGGTCAAACACTCACAGGTATTTTGCAAGCCTGGCAACTTATGACAAGTCAGTGAATCGGGGCTCCTCTGTGCTGGCACATCTCATCCTATATTCCATGCCATTTCAAGTACAGTTAAATGCAGTGTATTGTTTTATACAGCAGTGCTGGTTGTTTTATCTATAGTAGTTATATAGTGATAAAATTAATCTTATTTCTGCTAGGAATGGTTGCATCCGTAGGAATCATGTTCACTTTCCCTTTGTGAAGCTCCTTGTGGTGTGTGCAGTTCTGAGACTTCAAAGTTATGGCATGAAATTGGGGTAGATTAATTTTTCCTGTCCAATTTGTGAAGCCAACAGATCCCCACTGCCAGTGTAAATGCTGTACCTGGGAGCACTGGCTATCCAGGATGGCAGGTTTGCAAAACTCATAGGTGTTGTAATTATGTCATTTTGTATTTTGATAATTATGTCTTGACCTGCACCCAAATGCACTTCAAAGCCAGGAGAAGGGCCTACCGTGACCTGCTCTTTTTTAAGGCAGAAGAGTATTCTCTGCTTTATATTGGAAATGAATTTTTAGAGTCGGTCTAAATAACAAATCTGGTGGTGTTTTGGTGTATACACATAACTTCATTAGCCATGAGAAGACAATGTCAACTGTAGTTCTTCAGTTCTTGGCCTTTTACTCAATAACTGAATGATAACATTGTGTAACAAATGGGGAAATATTTCCCTCTATTTGGCAGATGTCTCATTAGCTGCTCTTACGCTCTGACTATGTTTGGTTTAATCTAGACAGATAAAAGAGCTGTCTCTTCCAGCTATTTCAAAACACAGATGAAAAACATTTATATGATTAAACACTTCTTTAATTTGGTAAACACTATGAAATCAACAAGGAAATGACATTTAAATGGCATTTATCACTCAGTTTGTCTCACCATTGGGGATTATTTCTCTTTAAAATCTGAATTTGAAAAGAGACCTTTTGCAAAACATGAAATTGGAGCTTCTTTGCATCGTCTCCAAAAGTACTGCACAGAAAACCTACCTTTGGGGTGGATAGAGAGAAGTGACTCTTCGTGTCGTCTTTGTTTATGTAGTATCGTCCTCCAAGATGTACAGTATTCACTTTAGATAGGAAAACTGAGCTATTTTTTTTCTTACTAGGTAAATTGATGTTAAAAACAGCTGGAACATATCTTAGAAAAGCTGCTGGTTGGAAGCGTTTGAGATGTTGGCAGTGAGATAAAGCTTCTCTGTTTCTGCCCACTGTGAATAATTGGGATATACACGGTCTGGTTCAAGCCCATCCAATGAATCTGGGACCATCACGGGCCAAATGGCAGCCACAGGGCTATTAATTGAATTGGAAAGAGTAAGAGGTGCAGTCGGGTTCATGGGGACTGCAAGAGCACATAAAACACCTCGTAGGATCCCACCTCCATGATAATCACAGATGGAAAGTGATGGAAAGAAACCTGAGGGCTCTTGGACTAAAGCCCAGGGGACTATTGTGAGCACATAAAAATCCAAACAGCTTGGGATGTATCTACCTGATGGAAAGGGGACAAGGGGAGGGTTATTATTCCAACAGAAATATCCTAAAATGCTTAATTCGAGTAACAATTGCGTATTTTTATCTTCAGCCAGCTGGTTTGGATTTTTAGAAACCGATGTTAATTTAAGTCTGTATCTGTTTATTTTTATATTTGTTGTACAAAAGAGAAATTGTGACTTTACCATACAAATATTATTTGAGGTCCTGGGTGCTATAAACTTAAACATACCTCCACCAGAATTAGGTGTGATCAGGTCCTCCGAGGCGGTCATGATATATCAATTACTTGCAATCACGTGTGCTAGCTATCCATAAACAGGTGGGACAGTACCAGTTTGTAGCCAGATATTTACTGATTTTTATTTCTGATACCGAAACATTTCTCAGCCTAATATATTTCAGTGCAGCTTAAAGATGCATCACGTCTTTATCTCACCAGATTCCTCCTTAGCCCCCAGCTCAGCAGATCTGTGGGCACGTGCCAACTTGAAGCACCCGGGTTGGATCTTGAAGTGAAGCTGAGGCTTCCTGCTCGTACTTTGCCAATACATTGACTTTTTTAAAGCCGAGGTGTTGGTGCAGAACATCTGGCTCAGCCAAATGTCCAGAAAACACAAAACCAGGGCAAAAGCTGAAGCCATGGCTGGTGAGCTGGGGGGAGTCTGTTGGCTCCATTAATTTCTCCAATTTAAGACAGCCAACAGCCGATTGAGGAGGATCCAGTTGGTCAGTTGTGCAGTCTAAATATTTAGGGCCAGTTCATAGAGTTGCTTCTTTTTTTTTTTTTCTATGAAAAATGATGTATTTTACTTCCTATGTATAAAAGTTACTTGTAAATTTTTGTGTGCCTTTGCATGTTTTCCAAGGGGCCGTGTGGTTGTTTATAAACTAGATTTTTTTTTCTAAATACAGAATTGTAAGATATCTTTTCTCCCCCCTTCCACTTTATTTTGATTTCTGAATTATTTGTGAAATAAAACCTTCCCAGAATGAATGCTTCCCTTGTCTTTAATGCTCAGCCAGAGCTGGGTTTGTGTTTAGAAGAGCTATTTGGGGTTACTCCTGGGGACTAGAGTATCCCTTGGAGACCCCAAATGAGATTGGGTTGTGCAGAGTCTGTTCCACAAACAAATAAATTAAACTGCCCAATACCCAAGCATTAAAAGTCAGCCTTTACCCCATCAAAAATAAGATGTATCCTTTAGTGAACCATCCTGAGAGTAAGGGAAAATCACTGTCATCAAATCCCTGCAACAAAAGGGCTGAAGTAGATTAAAAAAATCTACTAGTTGCAAAAAGCATTTAACTAATTTATACTGTGAAATATAACTGAGGTGAAGTCATCCCCACCTGAGCAGGCTGTTGTTAAACATACCCTTCCCTTTTTTTTTTAAAGGAAAAGTAGACAGATTTTTCAATTCTCCTTGAAGTTTTCTCCAAGCTCCTACTTACCAACAGCACCCCAAATCCAACCAAGCTGTTTCCCAGTAATTCAATCAAGGGTTGGACTTGGTGATCTAACGGTTGGACTTGATGATCTCAGAGGTCCTTTCCAACCCATCTGATTCTATGATTCTAATTCAACACCATCTTGGTGAAAGGAGCAGCACAACAAGGAGGTTCACAACTCAGCCTCCAGGCAATGAGCACCATGTGGGTTTGGACCAAAAATGTGGGCTGAGCCACTGGGAGGGGGTCTTGACTGACAAGAAGGCCATGGAATTTTCTGTTTTCCATTGCAAATACCACAAGACCAACACAGAACCCAGAGGTGTTTGCATTACTCCAAGGCTGGCCTGATGCAGTTATGGCTGAACAGTGTTTACCTGTAAAATCCAGGCAAGGACTGACAAGATAACACCATTATTGCACTGCCAGTGATTCCTGCAGAAGGAGAATCTCATGGCTGGTGCAGTCCCTGCAATTCCAAACTGTGCATTTGAACTTGTTAATGCCCAGTTTGTGCTTGCTCTCACCCGCTCTCCCTTCTGCAAATATATCTCCTTTGCTGAAAATGACAACGAAGACTTTTATGAGCAGAACTTAAATGTCAGTAGAAAAGAGAATTCAGGCTAATGGTCATTGTGATGTTTCTTAGATCTATTAATTGCAACAGTTGTTTGATTTCCTATTTGTTGGTGCTACAAAACAAAGCAACCTGGGGGTTGGAACTAGTTGATCTTTAAGATCTCTTCCAACCAAAACTGTCCTATGATTCCATGAATACTTTGGCAAAAATTAGGTCTTGGTTGGCCTTGAGGTCAAAGCAGCATAACACTCAAAATTTAAGTCTGGAAGCTAAGCCATCCCTTCGGGTCAGCTTCAGATCCTTTGACACTGTCTCTGGTTTTGCTAATGGTTGTCTCCTCCTACTCCAGCCATGTGTTTTATCCTGTGCTCATCCACCGGCAAATGTTGTCATGAGTGCTGTGTGAGAGCAACGTGGCAGCCAAAGCTGAGTGTTCTTTCTGTACAGCAGGGATGAAGCCCAGGTAAGTGACGGCCGAGGGCAAAACAGAGAGAATCGGGAGAAAAATGGAATTTTTTTTTTCCCTGCTAGGGGTGGGATTCAGATTCATGCTTTAGTGGAGAGGGCATAAAAACTGGAAGTCTGAATAAAAGTAGAGGTGAAGGGAAAGAGAAAAGCACATGGACTTCAGTGACCTGTTTTCCCACATTGATAATCCTCTGGGATCAATGACAGCCAAGCTCTCCCAGCTTGCTCTTTCAGGGAGAAATGTCTTGTTGCTGGTTGTTTTGCCTTTAGCTGCCTGCTCCTCACCCTGTGCTGAGCTCACCAGAGGCTATGTATAGCCTGGGCATACCTTGGGGCGGGTGTCCTTCCAAAAACCCACAGTCATTTATAGGATGCACCCAGGCGATGTTTTCAATGCCATTTTGCAAACGACAGGGTTGGCTCTCATTTATACTAAGGATCTACTTTAGGGCACTTAGGAGACATTTATGCCACTTTAGGGTGTGGATAGAGCAGTGTAAAGAAGCCTCAGTGTAAATAGAAACCGCCCTTATATCTTGTTGACAGTGGTTAAAATAGGGTTACGGAGTTAAGTCAACAGACAAGGTTTGCCTTGTGCAGCTCCCTCTGCTCCTCACCCTCCGTGCCATGTGAGCAGGACGGGGTTATCCACAGTGTCCCTCATCAGCCACTGCACAGCCCAGCACCTCGCAGGGATATTGAGTGTCAAATTGAATACAGGGATATTTATAGCGGGTGAAGAGTCAGGAGGCTCAGGTGGAATGTGAGGACTGAGAGCAGAAAGGAGCACAGGCTTTCAAAATAAATTCAGAGCTTTACAATGTCTTACAAGTGCTGCTTCCCTCAGGTTTGGGACTCCTCTAGTTTAGAGTCTATGGGTGACCATAACCCCAGGAGAGGACCTGACAACACATACACTGTCCTGAGAAGTGCTTGGAACTGATATGCTCTAGTTTTTATTTCAGTAGCTGCTTCAAGGCTTGTTTCTGCACATCTATCTTTTGCACTTGTGGAAGCTGAGAAAATACGATCTATGAACCAAGCCAAGGGGCCAGAGGACAAGTTTGTCAGAAATAAATGTCAGAAGCAGCCTAATTTCCTTCTCCACCAGCTTAACAAGCCTTGTAATTTGCAGGAAAAAATAATAAAACCCAATACAGATTGACTGTAAAAGGTTTTTTATACCATCTCTTTTGACATGCTTTAATCAAAACATGGTTTATATGAACGCAGGGGACTCCAAAACTTCACCAGTACCTGTGCTGGAAGAACCAGTCCGCAAAAAAAACCTGGCACTTGGAAGGGAAGAATACAAGGAATAACAAAAGATGGAGACCAATCAGAAAGGAGTAACTCGGCCCGACTGAGATAAAAAAGAGTCAAAAGCACCACGCCATGGGCAAGGAGATAAATGTCATATGAGATGTGCAAAGAGGGACAGGGTCTAAAGGCAGCTGAGAAATATTTCAGCTTTGCTTTGTGCTGCTCAGGTCCCTGGTGCAGTGTGGTGATGTCTGGGTTTGTACATCACTGCCTGAAAAGTACTCAACCAGCTGTGGGAAGTCCAGGAGAAAGCAAAGAGAGACCTGAGAGCTCAAACAACACTCAAGAACGGAGGAAAGATTGCTGAGGATGACAAAGGTGAGGAAGAGGATGCTTGAAGTGTTTAAAGGTACAGAAAGGGGAGAGAGGGTATTTATTCTTCCTGCCCAAAGGGCCACCACTGAGAAGGAATGGGCTTAAAATGTAGTAGGAAACATTGAGACTGGCCATTAGTAAAGGCTCTGATTGGAACAGATTATCTGTATGGTCTTTTCAGGCCACCATTAAAGGTTTTTAAGAATATACTGGATGGCAGCTGCTAAAATTAGATCTTGCTTCGGGTGGAGGATGGGCTAGAAAATGACTTGATGGCCCTCCCAGTCATTATTTCTATAATTTTCAAGGCTAAAGGAAATATGATATTATATGGGAAGAGTTATCATCTGCTTGGACCAGGATGGTGCACAGGCATGGCCTAGCATTGTCCCAGGAGTGATACAGAGTGATGACCTTTTAGAAGTGACCCAAGTAAAGGTGTGCAGCATTGTGCCAGTATGGATTGAGATAATAAAAACTAGTTACTGCTCTCTGAACTCTTTGTTGTTCAGATTTTTGCGTTTTGTTTGGGTTTTTTTTCCCCCCCTGTAGGTCTTTTAGCAGACAAATGAGTCCTGTGGGGTATCCTGAGGTGTGTTTGCAGATGGACCTGTGGACCTTCTGCTGTGTCTGAGGTAAAATACCGGGGAAAACCCTACAAAACTACTACTCTAAAATGCTGGCAAGGGGTGATTTAAGGCACCCCTGTTGGGATGTCACTGAGCTGAGTAACCCAAACCAAGTGCTGGCTGCTGGGGAGCAGCGCGTTCTGCTGAGGTGCAGAGGAGGCATTTCAGTGCCAGGCATGCAGCACCATCTGAGGACAGGCTTTTGGTGGGAAGATGGAGACCATGGAAATTTTCTCATCTGCAGAGTCATGAAACAGTCTCAGGCGTCTGAGGGCAGCTGGCTAGCTCAGCAGGCTGTGTGAGCCTTTCCAAACACACGAGTGAAGTCAAGCTGTCCTAAACCCTTACTGCAAACCAGATGCACAGAGCTGAGTACCCTAGTGCTGGACAATGCTCTCCTTGGGAACATCTCCATTATCAGAGAACAATGATGTCTGTAACTCCAAAGCACTAAAATGGAATTTGTTTGGACACCGACCATTTTAAAAAGAGCAATAAAGTTATGAAAACACCCAAGTTTTCATGAGCTCCAAAGTCTCTAGTCTAAAACAAGAAAAGGACTTTAAAAGCCAACTCTGCTTGATGTTGTGGACAGCTCTGGATGCAGTTCCAGAAAATCCCTGTGATCCAATTTTAAGGAGAGTTACTGGAAAAATGGTCAAGCACCAGCCCCTTGGCCTTGTGCATGGTATGGCACGACAGGGGGCTCAGTGTGGAGAGGGTCCCTGACCCTCCATGGGTGTCCCTCGCTGACGCAGGAGAAAGTTGCGTGAGGTCTCTACTCTTCTATTATATAATCCATGACTTCAGATAAAATTGATGCCAAGTACCCAAAAAAGGGATTGTGTGTGTTCTCTTCCCGTAATCTGAACACAGCGTTCAACTGTGACAGTTTTGCCAGTAAAAGAGACGTTTTTCCTTTGCCATGAGATCCAGATTTAAAATTAGCTGTGCCTCAGCAGAGCCATCAGCAGCGATCCCTGAGAGCCTCAGTGCTTGGTGTTGGAGGTTCAGGGCCATAAAAGAACCCAGCAGCCCAGTTTAAACAGTGACCAGCAAAGTTTGTTCAGGGAGGGCTCCCTGGCTGTTAACAACAGGAGCCTCCGTTAGCTCCTGCATCGAGAAAACCAGTCAAACTTTATAAAAATACTTCCTAAAGTAAATATTAGTGAGTCACAGATACTAAATATTAATAACTCATACATTGGGAACAGAAATATTAGCAGGATCTGTAAGGGAGGTCTTTTTTATGTGCAATATTACAGAATTGGGTATGTGTTCCTCTGTCTCTTTTTCTTTTTTTTTGCCCTTGTGTGTGCCAACCTTTCCCATCTGGGACACAGGTTTGGAGCTGCTCCGAGGTCTTGGGTCAGTGAAGTTGGTTGCTGTCCAAGTCCCACGAGGGGAGCAACTGGCCTGGAAGGGACCCAAGCAGGGAGGGTGTTGAGCAGCACTCCTCATCCGAGGGTCAGCAGTAGTGGGGCACTCCTGGGGAACTAGAGGCTTTCATTCCATCATTGCAAATTACAGATAAATGAGGGTTTGTTTTTTTTTTTTTTCATTGCCAGCCTGACTTTTTGAGGAAAAAAAAAAAAATCAACCCCAAACCTACCACATTTATGCAAAGTATATGCAACCACCCAAACCCCCAAAGCACTTCTGTCGCATTAAGGAGCAAAGCAGAGTGAAAGCTACCCCTCGTTTTTCTAGTGAGGCAGTTTTAATGTTGATCAAAATGTAAAAAAAAAAAAGTTTAAAAACTATGCTGAGTTTTTAAAAGTGAAATTGCAGCTATTTCAGTAATTTCTTTTCTTGTGTGAAAGCCTGGCTTCTTAAAAGCTTGTTGGCGCTGAAAAGCAGTAATGAAAAATTTTAATTAATTTTTTTGTTTGTTTGTTTTTTTCTTTTTAGTTTCCCATGGTGTATCACTGGCATTTGCTGGCTCATGTGGAGACTGAGATGCTGTCTGGGTGAAGAGAGGAGCAATTTTTTATGATGTTGAAATTGAAATGGAGTGTCAACTGAAGAAAACTAAGAGGTTCCAGGCAGAACTGCAGCCCAGAACTGTAGGAGAAAGGCTTTTCTTGAGGATTGGAGCAAAAGAGGGAGTGAAGAGCAAGGGGCAAGGCAAGGACTCAAAGTGGAATCTAACACCTTAATTTTGTCAAAGCTGGGGACAGTTTTGCCTTTCACTTTGAAAAAAAGCCAGTCCCCAAAATCCAGAGGGGTGAGTGGAAGTCAGGATGTGAGGTGACCCTGATGCTTTGAACCGCCACAAACATTTTTTTCCTATTCGTCCCCAAAAGAAAAGTGTTTCTTTCTGCCAGTATGAGCAACTCAGTTTCCTCATGGGTCCCTGATTTCCTGACTCTGTGTTCTGGCTCTGCTGCCCCTCCTGCCAAGGCTGGTCCAGTGCAGCAGCAGGGAGCCTGCTGCCACTTAGGTGGTCCCAAATTGCTTCTTGCTTCTTGTTCCTCAGCTTCTTTGCCAGTTTTGGAAGGATTCTGTGAGGGCTTTTAGCTCTGAGCAGTGGGTTCATTAATTAGCACTCCTATTACCTTGAAGGTCTGCACCTCTCGGCTGAGGCTTTTGGGTCCCATGTAGCAGTGCAGGTGGAGGTTTCTCTCTGGGAATGGGTAACAGATGTTCCTCCTCACAGTGAGCTTTTTGACCACGGAATTGATCCAATGCAGAGACAGAAGGGACACTGTGGTTCTAGGGAAAATACTTCATGCTGAGCTGAGAGCTGTATTGGCATAGAGATGATGGCAAGTACACACGGAGCCAGTTTTGTCTTTCCTCATAGCCTGAGGGTCTCAGGGGTGTGGGACAGAAGTCCACGCTTTTCAAGCCTGCTCCAGACAATGTCTCATGTGATGCTGGAATTGTCCAAAATTGCTGACGACACGCTTCTCCCTTCCCTTGCAAGCACATGGAAGAATATCACTATCAGCTCTGCCTTCTTTCAGGGAAACCATCTTCTGTGAAATATCAGATCTTGATACATCTTCCAGCTAAATTCATATGAAGGAGACAAGAAAAGTATTAGAAGAGGAAGCAAAAATGAATCACTGACTCATTTTTAATGAGTGTACTGAAAATTACTGTAGATTTCAACATCTGTTTTGACTGGGACAGGAAGGCAGCATTGCAAAGGGTGCAAAGGAAAGATTCCCCTTCAAAAGGAAGGCTCCAAAACCCCTGTCAGGGACTGATTTATGAAACCATAAAATGTGTCTGCTCATTACGTGAAACATAATTCTGTGCAGAAGAAAGGCTTTTAGAAAGGCAGGAAAATGCAGATTTTCTGGAGTGGTGGCATCTTGGTGAGCATGTCTTTAGAGGATTTCCACCAGGGAAGAAGCAGGGCAGGAGAAGGCATCTAACCATGCCTCTGCCTGTCCATGGCTGTGCTGCTGCAGCTGACATTCAGGCAAAGGTGTGGCTAATGCCTGTTGTGGGTGTTCACGGGGCTGTGGGAGGGGGATGTAACACTGTCTCACTGGTTTCTAATTAAAGGTCGTGGTGGTCCTCATGATTTGTTGGAGGATATTTCATGGCAAGAAAAAGGGGCGATCAGGTGCCACAGGAAGCCCAAAGATGTGAATCACAGCTGTCTAAGTCCTGCTCTGCAAACTGCCCTGCTGATTCACGTACCCGTGAGGCACCGCTTGGTAACAGCCACTTACTAAATTGAAACTATCCTGGTGCTCATTTCCTCACTCATTTTACTGAGATCTGCTTCAGGCCCCGTGTTAAAATAGCTGCAGAGTGTTGGTGGGCTGATGTGGAGCAATGTGTGGGTGATGCGTCATTTGGAATTTGGATGGACTGTCTTGCACAGCCCCCTCTGGGCACTGAAGTACCTCTTGCCGGACATAATCCCCCCTCATTAAGCCCCATTAGCCTGCTGGCAGGCAGTTGAGTCAGGGTGCCACGCATTATGCTGCAACCTCATCCCATGGTGCAACATGAGCTTTTTGTGTCTTAACCCGTTTTATGGCAGGAGCAGGATTTACAGGGCAGGAAAGGCATTTACTATCCCAAATGCAGAACCAAGGTGCTGTGAGATGTGACCTGTGATGCACAGCGAAAACAAGAAAGACATTTCCAAGTAAGTCTTGACTTCAGGGAACAGGATATGATTGTGATGGATGTGATGGTTGGTTGCATCCTCGTAGATGTTCAGTCACTCTTCTGCCTCACATCAGCTGAGAGTTTTCCACGAATTCATCACTGTAACAGGGATTAGAGTTAGTGCTTTAGGGGCATGGGTATAGTTTGCTTTGTATGGGGTAGGTAATAACATGTTAAGAGGGAAAGAAACAAACTTTCTATAAAGAGAGACCATGTTTAGATGAAAAATGTATGAGAAAAGCAAGAGAGGCTCAAGAGAACATGACGACTATTGCATTTCTTGACTTTATCAGGAGCTGACTTGGAGGTCTTCACGATGTGCCATGGAAAATGGGCCGGGAGGTGAAATCAGCCACCAAGAAATGCCTGTCAGCAGGAGCCTGCATTGCTCTGGGTCACTCATCTGTGGATTCTGGACAGGAGGGCTAGGAAGAAGAAAGGTTGCTTGTCTCTTTACTAGTGAAGCCAATTATTCCCTTCCAGAAGTAGGGAAGGCAGACGTGAGACATCTTTCCAACAACGTCAAAGATGTTATTGCATTGTTTGTGGCCCTCTTTGGGTGATTCAAGATTTCCAGTGTTTGTGCCTCATCACAATAAAAGAAGGAGGTGCTCACATCCCTGTCCACCCAGAGGAACCAGTCTGAACCCCAAGCTTTTAGAGCCAAAGAAATCAGATCCATGTGCCGAGAGACAGAAAAGGCAGCCACATTTTGAAGCTTACTAGATTTTCCTTCATTGTGCTTTTACTCATGTTGGATCCCTGTACAAAGCCTGACTCATGGCTTTGGGAAGGAAAGCAATAAGTGTTGCCTGCTCAGAAAGCCAACTGCTTGCAATTACCCCAAACCACCATGCTGGACTCTCAAGTTCCTCGTGTGGATGATTTCCAACTGAAAATTCTCATCCGTAGTCATCAAAGAATACAAACAACAAACAGTTTCATATTGCACATTTCAGTCTACCAGTCTTGCACTCTCCGTTATCTTGTCCTCTTTGGCACAATGCCCACTTGCCTCAATCTATTTTTGGAATGAATATAAGATTGCCTGGCATGTCTCCAAAAAAACTTGTCACTCAGGATACCCTTTTGATCACAGAACGAGTAAACATAACTGTGCTGGCCTTTATGAATTATTTGCCCTGAGAAAGCAACTGGAATTTTGTCCATGGACAGCAGAGCTTGCAGTATTCCTTTGTACAGCTCAGAACAGAGATGCCCAGGTCATTTGGAGAGCTTCGTTCCCCACTTTAGCAACGTTGGTCTAAGGCGGGGCCATTTTCTGATCAAACCTTTTTTGGTGGGAAAGTTGAACTCCTGACATCTGAATTTTGTGGCATTTTAAGTTGGGAGTTGACATTTTCTCTGGAAAAATGTAGTCCTCTCATGGGAAAATGAGAGCATGGCCAATCTAAATAGTAAAGAAAGTCACATATTGCTTGAAACACTTCTGTGCTCAGGGAAGTGGGCAGTTACTCTATGTTGCTCTCTTTCTTTACAGAAAACCCCTCCAACCTGCCCTGTAGGTGTGTCACCCTACATTACATGGTGTTGACATTACATGGTATGGACTTGGACAGCAAGAGAGACAGGTCTTGAATTATGCCCTGAACATTGAGGTATTTCTAATTTTAGAAGCATGTCCTTGCAGACACAATTCCTCTGCCTTATGGCAAATCTTTTAATCTGTTTTGATGTCTTGGAGAATCTGTATAACTGATCCCAGATAACTGGGAAATACAGTTTGTAATCCTACTTCAACTTAGACAAAAAAATAAGAATCTTGAGGAAAATTTCATCCCAGAAATTTCTTTTACCCTGACGAAATCAAACTGATATTCTGCGTTGGGTTTGCAGCACTGGAGCACACAGCTCAGACTGTGTTCTTGCCTGTGAGTTATCCATGAGACTGAAACTGTAAATGACTTTTCCAGGGTGTGAATGGGACACTCAGTTTTTCACAGCAAACCCTCCTTCATCAGCAGCACCCAGGGGGATGCAAATTGGCACAACTTCAGTGCTGCTGCTGCTGCACCTACTTCACATCTTGGCTGCGGGTGTTTGCAGCCTAAAAGCCCCACACAGTTGTTATTAACAGAGTGAGATGTGGAAAGTCAACCAAGCTTAAGCCACCCCCAAACCTCATCGCTGACCAAGGTTCAGAGCAGGACTTGGTGGGGCTTGCGGGCCTCAGCCGTGAATTATGACATTGCTGACGGGGGTTTCCTGTTACAGTTGGAAAAGCTGCCTGGATTCGGGCAGAGCTGCCCTCTCCCAGAGAATCACATGGGCCTGGAAACAGAAATAAACTTCACGTGGCATTTCTGCTTGCTCTTCTGAGCTCTATGGTGTATCAAGAGGCCGGTGTCAGCAAATGCATCACTTTCCACTTACTGCTGTGTTATTTCTAGGCCCTTGCTTGGTACAGAAATCTGATCAAATGGTTGGATGAAGCACAGGATAAACCCAGCTGTTCTACAGATGTGAAATGGTAAAAAGCCTTTTGGTTCTGTCCCTTTTTAAAACCAACCAGCTCCACTTCTTCAGCCTGTAGCCTCTTGAGCACTGCCACAGCCTCTCCACCTCCGTGGAAAGAGCAAATATCCTCCCCACACTTTCACGGCTGGAAACCCATCTTCAAGAGACTCAGTACACAAATATATTTTTCATAGTCTCAGGGGTCTGTCTGAGTAAAATGACGTGAGTAAAGCAGTTATGATGAGCATAATAGT
Source organism: Cephalopterus ornatus (assembly GCA_013396775.1). NCBI lineage: Eukaryota > Metazoa > Chordata > Aves > Passeriformes > Cotingidae > Cephalopterus > Cephalopterus ornatus. The sequence goes on from VZRE01002870.1 coordinate 338,589, forward strand.
TATAAATAAAATAAGAAACAATGCTTAATAAGAACAATTTAACAGTGAACTTGACTTAGCTGTTATTGATCTGTTTGCTCAAGCTGAATTTCTATGAAGAGATTGTCAAAAAGGTTCAAGAATTTCCTGCATGCCTTTGTCCATTGGATGATCTCAGCTCTTCCCTTGGCATTCAGGTTTCTTCACGTTTCCTGATGGGCTCAACTGGAGTTGCAGGTAAATGTCATGAGAGTCTCTCTCTTCAGCTGTTCTGACAGAAAATTCATACCTGTCTCATGTTTTCCGTGCATACAAAGCTGAAATACATTGGTGACATGCCATTGTCCTACACCCTTTTTTTCCTATTGCAAGGCTTCTGGGGAATACACTGTATTTTCTCCTCTGATCTGCTCTCTAAATGGTGATACACTGGAAGATATTAAACAACAAAGCAGCAAAGAGGATATGTTTTATATTATTTTGTTTGTAAGAACACTCTTGACTAGTAAATAGCTACACCCTTCGTAAGTGTTTTCAATTTTCCCTTTGAAATACGAAACAAGTAATGCTTTCAACAAGCAGCTCTTCTTTGTCAAGGATTTTTCTCATTTTAGGGTACCCAAACAGTTTGAAAATCAAAATGTTTCCAGAAAACATGTTTGGGTCACACCTACTTTTTTTTTTAATATATTTTTTTATATTTAGAACCATGTGAAATTCAAGCTGTGACTATTAAGACAAGACTGCTCATGATGCTGAATTCTTCGTGCTGAACAGAATATCTTTTAGTGCAGAAATTGATGTGTGAGCTGTAAGAAGACACAGCAACCTTATAAACTCTCTTGCAGGAGGGACTTCACTTGATTAATTTCTTATTAAATTCATCAAAAAGCATCTTGTATAACAAATCAACAACTTGAGCTTCGTAGAGAAGGATCGTACCTTCAGAAACAAATCGGTGGCCTGGATTAAGGTATTCTTGTGGTGATTATTTCTTGGAAATGAATGACCAGACCGTGGCATTCCAGTGTCTCTGTTGTCCTGCTCCCAGCAGCATGAAATGATCACAAAAATCTCTTATTTACCAGGTTATGCTGTTTCCTTGGAGAATTCCCAAGTGCAGGCCTGATACCTGGTCTCTTTTCCCAAGTGGGGCACAAACGTGGGATTCTCCTTGACTTCACTCTGAGAGAACTTGAAAAACGAAGTCCCAAATGAGGTGGCCCAGACCCAACTTATTCTAGGTTGGCCTTACATCCTCATGGAAGGCTTTTTGGTCTTGCTGTGGCTGGGGTGGTTTCCTCTAAATGTGCTGTATTCCCTGTATTGTTCTAGACTTCCAGAGAGGGTTTGTTATTGCAACCCAGTTTAAGGTCACCTTGAGAGTGGCTGGGCTTGGCACAGCTGATTTCTGGGCCCAGGACTTGGCTGCTGATCTTGAGTTTTTGACTGATTACACAGAAAAATTCATAGATGAAGTCTGAATAAACCCTTCAATTAAGGTCATGGTAAATAAGATTCTAAGGTTTAAGCACTTTATGGCAAGCAGGCTTTTAGGAACTGGTTGTATTAAGAGTAATGATTTGATTAGAGAATGAGGATCAGGAGTGGGGAGACAGGAACTTGACCTCAGCAGTAAAATGTACATAGTTGCTTTTTTGTTCCTTCTTGGAATCTAGTGTACAAAGGTACAATTAAACAACATGGCCAACATTTCAGCAGGCCAACCCAAACCATTTGTGCTTTTCCTGACTCCAGGCATTTGCACAGAGTTTTGCTTTGCTTTAAAATTCTGGGCCAAATCTGCTTCCTTGCATGCGGCACAAATAGGTTCCAAGGTGGGAGCTGGTGTTGGAACCCTCAGCTGGCTGGAGGTGGTGGAAATGCCCCTGGAGGTGAACTGAGTTGAGCTGCAGGGCTGTTTGGCCTCAGAATAAGCTCAGAATAAGCATTTGGACACCACCAACTAATAGGAGTTGAATTGAAGGCTATCTGCAAGCAGGATGTAATTTGGAAGTGCAACCAGGGCAGATAGGCTGGGTCACATTGTTGGACTCAGCTCAAACTGGAGCAGGAGGAGGTGAAGGGGGGAATACAGAAGCAGCCAAACACCCACACGACCCCAGTGCCAACCTTCAGTGCTTCTGCAGTATTTGATTTGTTGTTTCCTTAGAAAACCAGGCTGAGCTCCCAGCAGCAAATCATTTTCAACCTCCCTGTCTGAGTTAGAAAGGAAAGGCTTTATCCCAAAAGTGAATACTTCCAATATCACTGGAAATGCCAAATGGTGTTTGAATTCTTCTTATTCTTCCTTCTTATCTTTCTGCAGGAGGATCCCCGTCCTGGGAGCGGGGTTCATACACTTGGATCCCACTGCTGAAGTGTTGAGGAGATGTCCTCTGGTTTGCTCATGAGGATGCAGGATGCAGGCCAAGAGGGCTGGGAATGAAAGGGATAGGCACAGGGAGGATGCATCCTCATGGACCACAGTTCTCTGTCTGGTAGCCGTTAACCAAGTTTGGATGTTCTGCTCTACAGTACAAATGTGATTGAACCAATTCATCTGGTGGGGCTGCAAGGTGAGATCTGCTGAGGCAGCAAACATTTCCACTGACTTCACTCAACTCCTCCATTGAATTATTGAAGCCCTACTTTGAAGCCCAAGGCAACACAAGCTGAAGAGACCGACTTAGACAAAATTTAAACATGAGCTTTTTCACTGGCAAACACTGAGTAATAATAATTCCATTGGCCTCAGTAGAAATGTCCTGGTCTGAACGCAGCATTTTCCAGGTCCAAATCAGCTTGTGTTTGTGGAAGTTTTATGCCATTTTTTTGCAAAGTTTATTTTCTCGAATGAGAAAGAAGCATCCAGAAATATCATGACTTCTACAGAAAACAAGCTGGAATATGCCAAATAAAATGACAGTCTCCATTTGGCAGGGAGCAGAATTGATGCAATTAGCTGATTTTTATTAAGGAATGAGTAGAAAGGTATGAATTTGATACAATGCCTTTTTCTGTCCAGAAATATCATGGCCTACAGAGCAGAAAAGATAAATAGCTAAATACTTCAGCAAAAATTACCTGTGTCTAAGTCTATAGTCAGATAATGTTCTTAAGAGATGAAATAATGGTCTAAAATAATTCTCCTTAGTTTATTTTCCTTCTCTACTCTACCAATTTCAAGTTTCCTTCAAATCTCTCCCATTTGCTGAATTTTTCTGCGGCAGAAATCTGGCCTGGTCTTCTGCAAACTAGAGCACAAGGGATCCTTTAAAAATATCCCAGACAGATAATTTTCTCTTTGTTGTTTTCTTGATGATACCAGAAAACACAAGGCGTTTGTGTGAAATCTCTGCTACTGTGACACGTAGAAAGCAACCATGGCATCCTCCAGAAGAGCCAGAGCTGATGTATAAACTCAGAAAGAGTAAAAGTAAATAAAAATAAATTTGTTGAGGCGTTGAGGGAACCCTGTGTCTCTATATGTATGTCTGGATTTTGGTTTTGTGTTCCCCATGGGGATCCATGAAATCATATGTGCCTTACAGCACCTAGTGAGCATCAAGAGGTCTTTGCTGAGCATCTGGGCTGCCTCTGCACCCCTGGAGAGAGACAGACATCCCTGGGGACCCCACAAACCTGCTGTTGATGGCTGAGAGACCAGAGAATGAGGTCAGCTCTTAACTGAGGTAAGGAAAATATGTGTTATGGGAGGAACAAGGAGGCTAAACTAGTTTTAACTGGTGTTAAGGGCAGCCACCCGTGAGGTGACGTTGTTGGACTTGGCTGTGTAAGAAGCACACCAAGGGAGATAGAGGATTTGAAGGGATTCCCACAAGCCCCTCCAGGTCCTATCATCCCATCTGAAAAGTGGGATTTGATATCTCCAGGTGTCAGCATGGCTGCTCTCTCTCACTCTCCAAATCCCGTAGCTGTCCTGCCTTTATTAGACGTGAGGGTTTAATGATGTGTCTTTATGACCATTTTTCTGGCCATGGTTGACAAATCATCATGTGTGGCTGACCCAGCAAAGCTCACATCTGTCCAGGACTGTGTTTTCCTCCATATGAGCACATCTGTTCTTGCTGCTACATCTATTTTTGAAGGTATATCAACAAACTCCTCCTGGTTTTGACCTCACAGCGGGCCAAGGGTGCAGCAGTCACCTCTTTCATTATTCAACCTTACGTCATTTGCTCCATTTAGTTGCAGTTTTGTCCTTTTCTCTCTTCCACTAGTGAGTTGCTGAAGCAATGATTGCACAATATTTGGGTTACCTGTGGCAAAGCATGTAACATTGCTTAGGATGAAGTCCAAGCTGGCAGTGTTTTGCTGCTTCAGTAGTCTTTGGAGTCCTTGCATGACAAGTGCAAATGAAAACCAGAGTTGTCTGAGGTCATGTCATCCTGAGAGTTACTTTATGTTAAAAGGCAGCTTTTTTCTTTTATTTTGGTCTTTTGAGGTCCTTGGGACTGCTTCTGGTGGCTTTGCACTGAAATCTTCTCTGGGTAGAGGTGCTTTGCAGCTCTGGGTGCTGAAGCTGGCTCTGGTGGCAGAGCACTGGTGGGCCTGGGTGTGCAGCTGCAGAGCTGTGCTGACAGAGGAACTTTCTGAGAGTTTTCTTGAAAGTGTTTTTTTGTGTTTGGCAGGTGGACAAGTCAAACAGACACCAAACATCATTCTCTTGAATGTTATAGCTGATCCATCCACCACAGGCTCTTAAAATTGAGAATAAGCCCATTGTCCTGAATGTTTCTCTGTCTTAAGCCTGGAGAATTGTTATAATTTATTTCCCATATCATTTCTTCTTGACCAAACCATGCTTTGCACAGGATTTTATCATTTCCTCATACAATAATAACCAAATTTTTTCAATTATATGACATTCCTCTACCAGTGCAACTGACATCCTGTTTGCCTTCCATGCTGCAGCTGCACAGGGAGTAGAAAGCTTTGGGAATATTTTCTACAATCTCCTAAATCTTGGGTGTAATTTGGTAGCTGCAGCCCCTGTCAGCTTGTACAGCACCTCCCATCTCAATCAGGGGATACACTGCTTCCGGAAACATTGCTCAGTGTGGTTATTCATCATATAGTAAAACCTTGATTATTTGCCTCCTATTTAGGACAGTGGAGCTTTTCCTGTCCTGGGAGCTCGGAATGTCCCCCGAGGTTTGCCTGGTGCTGCAGGAGTGCAGGTGCTGCAGGAATTTTGCTTCTACAAAGCACATGAACAGCAGGAGACAAAAAGGAGCGTTTTTGGGTGAGATTTGCACCTTGTGCAAAGGATGTGTTGGGAGTTGTTGGGGTCACTAGCGGGGCTTTGGGGGAGTGTCAGTGATTTGTGTTGCTTCCATTTAGCCAGCAAGGATGCAGATGTCACCCTGGTGTCACTGTGATCCTCAAGTGCAGTAGCAGGATGTGCTGCAGGGTAGCACAGGAAGGAAAAGGCTGTGTCCAGAGTTGACTGGGACAGTGCCTCGGCTCTTCCCCTCGGCGTTGCTCTTCACACTCTTCCCACAGGATGCAGGGCTGTAACATTGTTTATTGAAGTAAAATGGTGCTGTCTGCTCCCCCTTCTTATCCCCTTTTCTTTTAATTTTCTTAAAGATAAATGACTGAAAATCCTAAGGTAAATCTACCCCTATATTTTAACAGAAATCTGACCATGAAATATCACTCAGTGCTGCTTGGTGCATTTGGACCTCGTGTTCTGCACAACACAAGCCTTGCATGTTCCTGGCAAATTGGGTAGGTCATTGCTGCTTCTGCTCCCAGGGACAGGTGTCATAGTTACCATGGGCTTACTGCAAAACCTGCCCTGAAAACAGTGTCCTCATGGCGTAATGACTGTGTTCTTTTTGAGGTTGAAACATCTTTGTGCCAAATTGAAGTTTTTTCAGGGTTTCTATGATTAGGTTATCATATCATTAATAATACTTACTACATATTTTTAATGTATATAACATATATATGTATTTACTGCTGCCTTCAGGATGTTTGATTCAAAGGAGGGGAAGAAAAATCCTAATAAAGTAAGAAGTTCATACAGTGCTTAAGTCTGAAAACATGTTCAAGGTATTTGCTGCACATGAAGCCAAAGGCCTCATGTGCTCCTCAGAAAATTCTTGGAGAGCTGCTGGTTGCCTTTTCCCTGATAATGATCTTTATGTGTTTAGCTGTGAACACGCATCTCCCATCTCCTGTTGCTGCTTTTCTAGTTTAGGCAAATTAAATTCTTGTTCATAAACCGTGTTTTCCAGAGGTTTTCTTTTTCCCCTCAGCTGTTTTCTTCTGCCTTCTTTTGAGTTTATTCCCTTCACCTTTCCAAGCCCTGGAGGAAGGCGATGGTTGTGTGAGCCAGCAGTGCTGAGCAGGATGGAATAAGCCTGGAGCACTCTTGTTTCTGCAAACCTGTATGAGGATGGATTTATTTCAAACATCTTTGTCCCCCTGACTCATTCAGTGTGTGGCTCCATCTTACTTCTGGGTTCCTCCCACCCCTTACAGCCCCCGCCCCCCGTTCCAACCACACTTGGTTTCTCCTAAGTACAATTCTTCGCTCTTTTTTTGTGCAATTTGATGGTTTTCATTTCAACCCATTTCAACAGTTTTCCAAGAATATTTGGAATTTAACCTTGGCCTGTAAATGTCTTGCAAACCTTCTTACTGTGACACAGTCTCAGCCTTCACAAGTTCCATCCTTGTTTCCTTATCCGAGTCCTGAGCACAAACACCACCTAGACCAGATTCGCAGCTCTACTCAAAGACCCGACTCCGAACTGATAAAACAGAGCAGGATGTTTTAATTAGTTCCACACTGATGTTCAAGGGGTTTTGTCTCCGTGTTAGCTTAACCAAATGTCATGCAGAGTCACAGTAAGATTCCCAGCAAAATAAATCTCTAAAACTTTGTTTCTGCTCCACGTTTGCTGGTGCCCTGCTATGAACATTATCCGGCTCTTAGCTAAGGAATGACGTATTTTTTCACCTCTCTTGATAAAAACAGTGGTCTTAGCCCAGGCATTTTCTTTGTAACGCTGATTCTGTACTTCTCCACGTGTCCCTTTTCCAAGAAGTAACACTGTTTTTGCTATGTTCAACACAGGGCTGTCTTACCCTGTGCTTCACATGGTGAGTGAATCCCTTTGCTTTTGTCCGGGGAGGGAGAGATGAAAAGCTTCGGCAAAACAGGAAGCAATGACGAGGTGTGGGTTTATTGCATTATTAGCCCTGGGGCATGAAGATTGCATGATATGGTATTTTCAAAGCAGTAGCATCCAAAGGCCACTGGAAGTGTCAGGCCTGAGATGCACATTAGACCGATTTCCTAAAGTTCAGGAGCTTGATCACACGGTTTATTGGAAGCCGTATGTTGGGTTATCAGCATGAATTATGTTAGTCTGAATTTTAGGCATTTGGTGGAGAGTTTGCTTGCGTTATGCAGAATTTATTGTGCAATTTTCTTCGATAATTCAGGACCCTGCTGTCAGTCTGTGAACCTTGATGCGGAGAACCACGTTGTGGAGATGGACTGTAAAGGCTTTGATTTATATTTTCTGGGGTAGAAATCTCTACCTGAGCAAGAACTGCTCAAATGTGATCTGCATTTGAGGTGCTGTGCAACTTATGGGGGATCAGAGCTCAAGCAAAGAGTGGTTCAGCTGCAGCAGTTCAGAGTCAAACTCTGAATGAAGGGACTTAATTGTCTGGTCCACAGATGTAGCAATTAGAGAAGTTATTCTCTTTATTCTACTTCTCCAGGGCTCATTTTCCCCCCTATTTCTCTTTATTCTTCTTCACTGTGGTTTATGTTCTCTCCTATCATGGGAATATACTCTCAGAAATACACGAAATATATGAATTCTACTCAATTTGGGCTAGAAAGGACTCTCAGCTTATATTTCCAGTTCTTAATTGCATTTTGTTATATAAATGTGATTACACTTGATAAGAAAGGAACAAAATGTACCAAACATCCAGGGAAAAAATGAGATTGGAAAGAAAACAAGCTTCATGTTTGAGTTCAATTTGGACTTTTTACCTTTTAAATAAAACCATCTGTATTTATATTTTAAAAGTTTGTCAGGGACAGATGTTGACAAACTGTGTTATTTCCTAATCAGTAACCTGGATGGTGACCCCTGTGTGCAGCCAGGAATGTCCTTAACCCTCCTATACAAAATAGGGGGTAAGAAGCCAGGGAAGGAAATCATTTGCCAAAATTCTTTAAGAAAAAGAAAGAAAAATGAAGGGATGTATACTACTGGGATTGGAGCCTTGGGAAAAACAGTCATTCATCCTTGTTGCAATCAGGTAGGCTCAGCTCAAACACAATTGGGTAAACTAATATTCTGTAGACTAATAAACTCTTCTCACTAACCTAAAATATTTTTTTCTTGATTTCAAGCTCAAACTTTAGATTGGAGCGTGGACTTCCCCTAAGACCGGAGTGTGCTTGGATCCTTGCCTTGGTTTATATCCTGATTCTGTTTTAACTTAAGGGGTTGTTTACACACACACAGAGAAATGAAACAATATGTTTTCAAAGTCTGTTAACCAATTCCTATTAATTAATGTTAATGAAAATAAGGATTTGAATTCAACCCCAACCTAAACCCCAAATCACCTCTAGGCTGTTACTCAGAACTGAAGGAGTTGAGGTGCCCACACAACAAGTTTAAATCAACTCAGAAGCAGTAATTAGTCCCACAATCCATTATCCAACTGAGGAGCTTGTTTCTGAGGGATGCTGTGTAAGCTCAGCTGTCACGTGAAGTGTAGGCCCATGAGAGACTCATAAGCATGTCCATTTTTTGGGACCTCTGACTTCAAAGATCCCAAAAAGCTGTGGGTTTCCAAGGGCTGAATATAGTGTGGGAATTAGTCACGGCTTCCTAAGCTTGTGTGTTCCTCCCTTAGCATATAAGGACCTTTGATCTGACCCAGTCCATCCTTCTCCTGTTGCTGAAGTCTTTTCACCTCTATTTTAACCCAGGTTAGCTCATTGGGGTTGACCAAACTGAAATAAAAACATTTTTTTCTTCTCAGCGTAGACATAACATCAGGCATCCTTGTTCAAACAAAATCCTGTTAGAGTGGCTGCAATTAAACAGAAAGGACACAGGGCCTGGTCTTTATTTTGAATTCTTGCCTCTACAATGATTCAGATTGGCTTGGATAATAAAAATAAATCTCTCCTCCTCTTGCCATAAATCAGTGTGTTCTGGCTTTTGCACCCAGGAGGAGAACTGTCTGTTCTATTGCCAGTGTTATTCCCAGTTCTTTGTCACAGTTATAGGACTTGATTAACTTCAGGGACAGGCTGTTACCTCGTGGCTCTTCTAAGAGTTTTCAGAAGACTAAGACCTTCAGGTTGAGAATCATCTCCTTCCTGTCTCTTCTGTGACTGAGCTGTTCTCAACATGAGCTGAGCTGCAGAACGGTTTGTGCTTTGGAAATTTGGAACTTTTTGTCTAAATTTACTGAAATGTGGGACAGATGGGACTTTTGGAGCAGAAGATGGGGCAGCTGATGTCCTCCAGTACAAACACACTGCTGGTGCAGTGTGTGCATTTATGCTCAAACCACCCAGCTTCCCACCCTCTGGCTCCCTCTCCCTTTTTAAATCCATGTCCGTCCTACCCCTTCCCTCAGCCTCAATCCTTTCCCAGCATTCAATGTCTATGAAATCTTAAGATTTCATACATTTAAAAGGCCTTCTTTTGCTATGGGTACAACAGGCAGCGTTTTCCTCTGGGAACCGAGGATGCTCATTCAAAGTTACTATCAAAATGATGCATATTAGAATATGCTAACTGTGGGTTTGCTGTTGCCAAAAATTGGAAGCCACACATGTAAGAGTGCAGGCTCTTCTTCCTCTCGGAGAAGGATGTTTTTATTTTCCTTTGGCTTTTTTGTTTTCCTGTTGAATGTCATCTGTCTGAAGGCTTTAGAAAGAATCCAGAGGAGCTACACGGTTTCAGCAATTGGTGCAATAAATGAAATAAAGAAGGTGTGTGGTTTTGATAGTGAGAAAACACAAATATAGGCATAACAAAAAAATCATTGCTCTTATGAAATCCATGCAACCCCTCTGGTAAAGAGAGGAATTAAGGAGCTCATGCAGAAAAATGCTTAAAAAACTAAATTCACTTCCAGAGCAGGCTTGGAGTTACAGAAAATATGATTGAAAATTTTCTCAGTTTTACTCCATCAACAAGTTACCCACTGATGATGCTTTTCAGGAATGCACATAAATGCATATTTCAATACAGTTAAATTCAAAACAATGTGAAAAATTATTCAAAGTTCCAGTTAAATCACACAGGATGTTTGAGGCTGGAGGGAATCTCTGCTCAAAGCAGGGTCAATAAGAGCAGGTTGCCCAGGGGCAACTTACGTGCTGATTTTCTTTAATATTTCTTTCTCTGAATTGTGATTTCAGTTTTACTGTTATATTTCTGAGGTCAGTGGGACAATAGGGAAATTGTTTTCTTCCTTTCATCTTGAATTCCCAATATCTGTGTCTAATGCAGTGACGGTTCAGATGATTTACAGGCTTTATATTTATTTTGAGATGACAGCGACCCTGACGCTTCAGTAGGGAGTCACCATGACAAAACCAGCAAATTCTTGACTTCTGAATGGTCTGAGTCCATCAATAAAGGACTCATTTAAAATTTTAGTTAGCTCTGTCCCCCTAAGAATAGTGCCCAGCTGACACTTCTATGTAATGTATTGTCTAGTGGGAACAAGAATCAGCGGGAACTGATGATGCTGTGACCATGCAGGAGTCAGCACTGAGAGGAACCACTCAACAACTGAGCTCAAATGCTGGAACAAAATCTTAGAGAGGCTGTGAAATCCTCTTTTTTGGAGACTTTCAAAGTTTGGCTGGATGAGGCCACGAATAACCTGATGTAATTCCTTCTAGTAGAAGGTGGCCCTGCCCATGGCAGGGGTTTGGAACTAGATAAAATTCCAAGTCCCTTCCAACCCAAACCGTTCTGTGATTCCATGAATTCAGAAGTTATTCCTGCTCCAGCAGGGACCTGGTCCTACCAGAGCCCTCTTGGAGCCCACACTGCCCTGTGATGCTGCACTTCTTGCAGCCAGAGCTTGGATGATCTTATCAGCCACATGGTTTCACACCTCCCCAGTCTGAGACCTGCCCAGCTCCAGAAATCTGATTTTTTTCACAGTATTCTTTTTCCTTTTGAAATGATCTGCTTGCTTTTATCTGCCCTGCTCTCCCTGAGCTGGAGCAGGCGGGCTGGCAGCTGGCAGTGCAGATGGAGAGGGTTGAAGAAGTGGAACATAAACTCCAGATTATTGTCTGGACTGGCTCAAAGTGCCATCAGGTGTGAGGCTTGGATGGAGATTTGTGGAGTTTGACGCCTTGCCCAGACAGAGCTTGAGTTCAATCACTTAAAGGCATGTCTGGCCAGACACAGCCATTGTGTCTGATCCTGGAATGGGAATATCCTGCTTTTTCTGTCAGAGCCACAGAAGTGTTTGGCTTTACAGGTCACTACATTTGTTTCTGGCCCCTGCCTGTGATAAATCGCTCTGTCTCCTCTTGCAGAGCTGTTTGCTCGGTGCCTGGGGGTGTTCAGATCCACCTGAGATGATTTTTGCCTTCTTGGGCTTGGGTGGTCTGGCCCCTGGGCTGGAAAGCTGTGCTCAATGAGCTTGGAACGAGCTCTATTAATTTGAGTCTGCCCTCTCGCTCATTAGACAAACCCTGAGGTAGAGGGAGCAAATCTTAGAGATGGCATGGAGGGGATTTATTTGGAGACAGGTTGAGACTGACAGCGTTGATTTTGACTGTGACAAATGAATCTGGTTTATATTTGCACCATTATTTATGCTGTGATAATATTAAATCAGTAAAATATACTGCTTTGGCATGATCAGCCCATGGTCCCACCTGTCTAAAGCTCCTCCATCACAGAAGCTCCAAGACCTGAGCCGTCACTGCTGTGTCTCTTCTTTAATCTTTACACCGCAGCAACAGCCACCGTTGGGGCTACAATGAGCAGACAGCCCAGGGTGACTCCCAGAATGGTCACTGCAAAAATATTCTTATCATTTTAGCTGTGCCAAATCACAGACTGATCCATCAGTGTCATCCTGCCTTCTCTGGAGATCAGTGTGACCACCCCAACAGCTGCGGGACAGCATCTATCCCCTTCCCAGCAGCACATGTGAGGGGGCTTGTGGCCTCCTGCCTGCTGCAGAGCTGCCTTCACCGGGAAGGTGGGGTAGGCAGCAAAGTATGTCCCTTTTTTAAAGGCCTGGAGAGGCCAGAATAATCCTACCTTGGGCTTGGCAAGGCAGGGCAGAGCAGCACATTCCTTCTCCATTGTAACTCTGGGCTGGGGCTGTGCAGCCAGACGATGCTGGCAAGGCAACAGAAGCTCAGTTTGTGTTTTTTGGTGGGGGAATAAAGATCAATACCACCAACTGTAAACTCAAGGGAGGGAGAGTTTTAGGAGAGCAAAAATGTCCTGACTCTGAGTTGTGCCAGAAATTAATATCCCAGTTCTTGCAAGAAATACAGTATTGTCTTTCAGTATAGACAGGGATGAATAGTAACTTCTCATCTGAAAGGAATAATATCTCTCAGGCAACATATCCAGGCAGACTTGGATGGCTTTGCTTTTAGGTACAGGTGTCTTGACTCTGTTACTGAATCCACAGGCTGGAAGGAATCCAAGGCTGAATGGAGCATCATTCCCCAGCAACTTGGACCAGATGTTAGAGAAAGGATCAGAAATGAAAGTCAGTGTTCCCTGGGACAACCATATCAAGGTATTTCCTAGGCTTTCATTTCATTTCTGGAAAGCTCACATGTGTCTTGTGTTCTGGTTATTAATGGATTTCCACTGCAGTTTGAGGGGAATAGGTGGACATCTGGCTGGCTCTGATTAATTAAAATGAGGAGGTGACAGCATTAAACCCAAAGAGCGTGAGTCCAGTGGTAGGAAAAGAGGGATGGTTAATGCTGAGTCCTCTGTTTGCTGCATGTCAGTCACAGCTATGTCCGTGCAGGCTTTGAACAGTCCATTGCTGGAATTCTCCCTCACAGCTCCTTTTCACCAGCCCCACCAGAGTTTCGTATAAATGCCTTAGTTTTGTAAAGCTGTCGTGCTTTCCGTGATCCTTCTCAAACAATGTTTCAGCTGGTTGTTAGAATGCTGTGGTGGCTTTTTGTGGGCTCGTTGAAAAAGCTCAGAGTTACAAGGTACTTCTTGGTCCCATCAGCCCTTCAAACTAACCAAAATCGTTTGGGAGAATCTTGGGTAGAATTTGCTTGGGGCTGGGCAAACGGGCCATGACTACCCTTGGAGATAACTGAAGTGTCCCTAAACCAGTGTAGTCCTAGACACAGCAACCTACCCAGGATATGGAGGAATGTATCCACTGTGAGTTCAGAACCCAAAAATGTGCAGTTGAATTCTCTATTGCGATCCAGTTACCATAAACAGTAATTAAAATAGTTATTGGGCTGTCCACTGGCATGAGGAACATGACATACTGTTATGTTTTCCACAGGCAAAGAGCCAAGTTTGAGCCAGAGTCAGTCTTGATGCCTTTTATTTCATGCAAAGGGAATCACAAAACCTGAGACTTTCCCTCAAAGCCCTGCAATGAGCTTCCCCAAAGCATTCCTGACCTGAAATTGGGATGCTCCCTGCTCTGAATCATGCAGTAGGATCCACATGTGGTGGGGCAGAGTGAGGCACGAGTGACAGGCCATCCAGTCCTTGGGACACATCGCTGCAGCCTCCTTCATCCCTTACTTAAACTTTTCTACTCTGTGACCTGTGCAGGGCTCTTCCCCTGCAGCTGTGACCTCAGGTGCTTTGGGTTGAGAAACAAGGAGGAAAAAGGTGACCAAGCTTTGCAATACCCTTTTGGGAGATGAGAGCAGAGGTCATTAATCCTGCTGCCTCTATTCTGAATTTTCTGAGCCTGATATTTCCACCTTTAACAAAGAACAGCACCAAACCCCAAATAAATGGTTTAAAATGTAATGCATTTTTAAAGTCTAATAACTTTTATGTTCTTACTAGGCAGTGCCTTGTCCTTGCAGAACTATTATTTTCTCTTCTTTCATCCTTTTCTTTTAGAGCAAAGAAAGAGCCTTTGCAAAGGAAAGAAAGACCAAAATGACAACTAATTTGTTGCCAGAACCTGGGGATACACTGATGGGGCAGAGGTCCCAAAGCACCTGGAGAGGTCATGAGAAGTGGTGCCAATGGGAGCTTCTTGCTCCTCTTTTTCTCTGTTGGTTTTGTTCCCTTGTGTCCATTGCAGAAGAAGAGCCTGGGGACATTCCCCGTGCTGCAGCCATGGGGGTTATAGGACTGTGAAGGGTGAGGATGGGCTAGACTGAAAGGATTTTGCTCTCATTGGAGCACCTGTAAAATATTTTGGTACTCAAATTGTTTCAAAACCTGGATGTAAAGTGCTGAGATGCCACAGAGCACTGAGATCTGAGATCTACCTCAGGTCTTTCCCTGAGCAGATCAAACATTTGTACAAGTGGTGGGAAGACCTAAATCCAGGGAAATCCAGCCTCAAATACATTCAGGGACCTTGTAGTGAAATAGAGGCACTGGGAGGGAATGGACAGTGGTGCCAGCAGAGCAAAGGGCTCAAGCCCAAACTCTTCTCCAGCTGCTGGTCTCTCCATCTCCTGGTGCTGCAGCTGTTGGTGAACACATCTGCAAGGTTTGCACGTAAAGGTGCTGCAGTGAGAAGGCTCATATAGATTAGACAGAGAGACTTGTTTAAAATCAACCCTCAGACTCTGATGGTTAATAGTTTCCATCCTGAACTGTCTGAGCATTCTGCTCACATAAATCTCACTCCATGTTCAACTCTATTCCAGCTGACGCCACGGCAGGGCAGTTACTCATTCCAACAGATTTCTAGAGAAAGGCTTGATGAAAAAAAAATAGGCAAAAGTACAAAAAGGGAAAAAAAAAAAAAAGGCAGAGGATGCAGCCAAGACGTCAGTGATAAAGTGGAGCAGAAGAGACAGCCCAAGCCTTGGACTGCGGCACAGGACATTGTGTGCTGGGATCAGGAGTTGCTCCGGGGAGATCAATATTTGTTGCCCTGATGGTCCAAATGTCAGAGCACTGTGTCACCAACAGGGAGAAATCCATCCTGGAGAGTGAGTGATGGAGCGTGATGTGCAGACAGCAGGGAGAAGGTAACGAGTCTCTACAAGAAGATATATGGACCTTACACTTGGCTATTTGGTGGCTGGTTTTTTGCCTCTGGCTCTGCCTTCTGTCAGTGCTCCTGTGCTTTTCTTCCATGTTCCACCCTCAGTTTATCCTAGGATTTCCTAGGCCTTGCAAGCAAAAGTTGTTGCCACTCTGGATGATCATGGCAGCTCCTTCCTAGGGCCTGGCTGAGGGTCATCTTTTGTACCAAGCAAGGGATCATGGGCCCATTTGTCCCTTCTCTACCCAGGTTTTTTCACCACTGTGGGAAGAGGAGTGACTGGGAAACTGCTTTGCTTTCTCCCGTGCGTAGCCAGAGGTGGATGAAGGCTGGAAAGTCTTTTCCTCTGGTTCCAGACTGAGAAGTCCATCAGTGCAGCTGGGCAAGGGATGAAGGTAACACATGGTTCCCTTGTCCAGGAGAGACCTCAGGCACCAGCCTGTGAGTCTTAGGGTCACACAAGTACACACGCACTACCTGCTCACTCAGGGATTGTGAAGGACTTACTGCCCATCTGTAAATCCAAATTTCTGCTCTACTTATTGTGTCTCTCATTAATCCTAAACGTCAGCTGGGCTGCCCAGTGGCAGCAGTGTCTGGTCTAATCTGGAGATACTCAGCAAAATTTATTTTGTGTGTCACATGTTCATAACAGGTCAGGCTTTAGCAGCTTTTGGGTTGCCTAACTCAAACATCGGTGTTTATTTTCGGCCGCAGAATGAGCTTACTCACAGTCTTTATGTTGTCTGGTGGAGCCTTCTGTGTTGCTCTCTGGCTTGCAAACCTGACTTTGGCAGGATGATTAGATGACAGAAAGGGTTTCTGTGACAGAGAGTGTTTCTGTTTGCTTGGAAGATGATGGCAGTGGGACCGTAAACTCGTTGCTGGGATAACAGCAGGCTGCAAGCTACAAATCAGCTGTCAGAGTAAGGAAATACTCAAATTCAACCAAAACCAGACCTCATTCTGAGTCTGCTGGGGAACAGAGGCAAACATGGGGTTCCCCTGCAAAGAAGCTGTCCCAGGAAGGAGGGATGAAGCCGTCACCAGACTGCTTGGTGCACTGAAATCTAGGCCACAGCAGCCACCAACCCTGAGCCTTAGCAAAAGCCTGAGATTAGATTTTAAGAGTGTGTTTGGTGTCCTGCCAGGGAACTTATTCTTGCTAAAACTTTTCCACTATAACTGGCAGGGCTGTAACTGTGCATGGAGGATTGCACAACGCTGGCTCCCAGGGCTCCAAACTGCAGGGAAAAGGCAAAGAGCATCCCAGATAGTTACAGCTAGCACTGAGATGAAACAGCTTCATAATATAAATGTAAAAGAATGTATATATACGCACACACATGGCATGAATCACTCCATGCACCAGGTGTAAGGACTGTGGTTCACTTCTTCATCTGCAAGAATTACCAGACAATATCAAGTCCGGTTGCAGGAGATAGCAGGAAAAGATGAGCCTTGATTTGTTTTAGAAATTGCTCTTATATTGTGTTTATTCTGTGGGTGGGAGAATCTCTGCTTGCTGTAGCCTTTTCTTGATGAATCATTAGAGACTAACAGAGCTCCTGTATATTTGTCCTGGGCAATTTGTTGGCTGGTTTGTGGGCAGAGAAATTTAGAGGAGATAAATCCCTGGCCCCATGAAATTTGGAGGGATCACAACTCTAACTCCCTTGGCACAGTAAAACTGAAAGAAAGATTCTATTAGGCTTTAGAGAGTAACTTAATGATTTAATTTTGATCATGTTTACCCCTACTCACCAGGCACAGCAAAAATCAGGTAGATAGCCCAAATCTTCGTATCTCTCTCTTATCCTCCTCATCTGATTTTCATCTGTTCACAGAGAGACAATAGTAGTCTTTTGGGAGAGGAACAGGGAGAAAATAACACCAATAAGATAATTACAGTGGGGCATGGAGATCAGAAGGGCATCTTCAAGCAATAAGTAGAACAGAGAGATGCATTAGTTGAGTCAAAAAATCTTTGCAGGACAAATTCTCTGTTACATTATTGAACTATATTTTTCCCCCAGGTTTAAACCAGTGGTGCTTCTACTGTAACTCACTTGCTGAGGCAGGTTTCTACTGACTTTCAGGTTACACAGTTTTCACTGCTGAATTTATTGGAAATAGTGTGGGTTTTTTAATGGTTAGGGTTTTTTCAAGTAGAGGGAAATAAGAGAAAGGAGTTTTTTGCTAAAGCTGGCAGAAATATAGAGCTGAAGAGCATTTGATTTAAAGTTCAGGGACGTAATGCTCTCCCCAAGTTACCTACCATAAATTTTAAGCTGATCTTATAGTTTTGATGATATACTTTTTATGATGCATTTCATGCCTCATTTCCCGGCAGATTTATAGCCCTTACACAATGCTGGATGAGTGACTCCACATGCTTCATGTCAACAAGTTCTTTTTCTCTCTTTTTTTTTCTTTCCCTGAAACTCCTGCTGGTTGAAATTAAGTCATATTTCAGTCAGAGTGCATTTGCTCTTGTCATTTTTGACTTGCTCTTGGTCATCCCAGAGTATTTGGTGAAAATGGCCCAAAGAGTTTTGACTGTGCAGATGGAGGGCAATAAACAAGGCCTGGTGTTCCTAGAAATTCCAAAACTGAAATTGGGTCTTTCTTTTCTATATATGTATATATTGTTTTGACCACCTGAGTTTTGATATGATTAAAGGGCAAGGTGAAGCCCATCCTACACCTACAAGGTGTCCTTTCCAAAACAATCTCACCCACAGAAACAGAGAGAGGAGAGAACAATGTCACCTTTTACAGACTTACAGATGTGAAAATATCTACAAATGCAGAGTAGCCAACAATAACCTGACACAAATCATGAGCTGTTGCAAAGAAAAATACCTTTACACCAGGCTTTGAATAAACACTGTGGCTTGGAGGCAAGTACAGGTTTGCCCAAATGTCCTGGCTGGTGCTTTGCCTCTGATGGGTCCAATCACCATCCCTGCACCACCCCGAAGTCTTACACCTGTCAAAGCCAGAAACAGTTGGCGAAACACTGTGTTTATATTTATTTCTGAATATACAGCCTGGTGCTAATAATGCCAAGGTTGTGAGTTCAATCTCTGTGTGGGCTATCCACTGAAGAGTTGGACTTGATGATCCTCGTTGGGTCCCTTCCAACTCGGAATATTGTGTGATTCTATTCTGTGATTCTGTATTTTATAATAATTTCCCAAATCCTCGAGAGCTTACAAGGTCTGACTAAGGCTGCTAGGACAGGGTCACCCTCTGGCATATTCATAGACATGGGGCAGGCAGAAGAAGGAGAAATCTGCCCAGGATGTCACATCACAGGATATCATCATCTGCCTGGGATGCCACATCACATCACAGCTCAAGGGAACCACAAGGGCATATTTTAGAATCACCACTGCACCTGACTCACACAGGATGTGGCTTTTTTTGCCAGCCTGCCCTGGAGCATGGAAATTTAGGCTATTAATCACTAAAGGGGAATAAGGATCTCTGTGGGCTGTTGCAAGGGTGGTGGCTTGAATGAGTTGGCTGAAGCAGGGGGGGAAAGGGATGGTGCCATGATCATCCTTCTTTATAAGATTATTACATCCCCTGTCCTTCACAGTATGTCAGAGACAGGCACATTGCTGAGACCTGCTGGGATGGTTAATCCCCTGGTGGGTCCGCCAGCCCTTCAGAAGATGTGGCTGGAGGGACACTAGATTCCACCAAAATTTTACCTGAAGTTGTCAGTGAGGCAGAAAGTATTACAGGCATGGAAAAACACCTGGTTTGTCCCGGGAGCTGTTTCTTGTTTTCCAAACTGAGAGCATGCTGGGAGGCAGCAGGACACTGTAAATGGGTTGTCAGATGTATCAAATGCCCAATGCACCTGAAGCCAACATCCCTGGTCCATGGTGAGGATGCTCCCTGCTCCCCACAGAGCCACTTGCAGTCTGGTTTGCTGAGGAGCCTTTGGGAAGGGTAAGGAATGGCTGTTTTTCAGGGAGCTGTTTCAGGAGCAGAGATTTACACGGTGTTTGACAAGCAGAAAGCCTGTTTGAGCAGCTTCTGTTGGCAGCTGTGGGGCTGCAGGGAGGCGGCTGCCGCTCCTCTGCTGGTTTTCCAGTCCCACACGTTTGGCTCTGGGGATCAAGTGCCCAAAGAGGCAGGGAATAGACTCTGTTCAAGGACAGAACATCTTGTGAAAATATTTAATTTCTATAAAAATGACAGTGACTTATTTAAGGCTGTTGCCTACCCGTTCATGAAGCAGAGCTAAGAACAGACTCCTCATGTGCAGCATATTTCCTTTTACGACCTGAAAAGCAGCTTATGGATTTTCTTTAGGCAGCGCTGATCTATCTCCCACCCTCCCTCCGCTCCCAGAAGCAGCCTGTCTTCTCTTTTTTATTTCTTTATTTCTTTTATTTCTTCTTTTATTTCTTTATTGGCCTTTCCAAAGCGTTCCTTATAGCAGCCCTAATGCTGCCTGTCCATCCTCTCGCTGCTTTTCATCAAACTAATGAGAATCACTGCAATTAGGAGCAGTTGCTGTCTCTTGTGGTCCTCACATTGCTTTGGCAATGGGGCTTTCAGCAGCAAAGAGAAGGCCAGCCAGATATCCATAAAGCTGGATTTTGGACCATTTTGTCTCCAAGTCATAAAGAAACAGGCACTTGATCATCCCCTCTCTGCTGTTTGTTTTCCTGGGGCACGTTGCATCTTTGTGATGTTAAGCCATTGTATCAAAGGGTTTATTTGCTCTGTAGGCTGAGGAGTGGCTGGAAAAGCTGCAAAAAAGAGAGCAGTTAAGATGATTTCCAAATTAAAAAAAAAAAAAAAAAAAGAAAAATTGGGGAAAAACAGACTATGGGTCACAAATATCAATGACCTCACTCCTCCTGGTGTAATCCTTTGTGGTTCCTTGCTCTTGCTCCCAGCCGTGGCTTTTCTGGACCCCAGCACCTCTGCTTTCGTTTGCCTTCTCATCTCTCTTCACAAAGCTGAACGTGGGATTTGCCAAAATTCCTCAAAAGGTTGTCAGAACCTGTGGAAGTGTTTTGGACACAGCTTGAAAACAAAAGTTTCTTTGCTTTCCTTTCTGTGTTTTTCGACAGAGATCCAAGCTTTTCCACAGGGAGAAGAAATATTTTCAGTCCATTTCCCTGACAGCTATTATACCTTGTATATTCTTCATTCCTTCAAATCTTCTCTTAATACCATCTCTGCAAATCTTCCCAGTCATGTTCTCCCCAGGAAGTGCTGTTTTGTTAATTTTCTTGTATTTTTTTTCCTAATCTAGTTAAAGCTGTAAATTCTTCGCGGTGAAGAAGGGGGCTATATTTTGGCAGTTTGTCTTTGATATCATTGACTTACTCTGGGTTAGATCACCAAGAATGAAGGCAGCAGGAGGAACTGTTAGCTCGGTGTAAGTTCACATTTAGAGAAAATTTAGAGAAATTGTGGATTTTGATATTTTGCGTTTTAAAGAAGAAGATGGTTTAAGGACAGAAGAATCTGAAGTTCCGCAGTCCTCTGCTATGCACCTGTCCATCACCATCAGATGTTTTCTTGGCATTGTTTCTTTGCAATAAATAGTGGTCACCTCCCCTACTGCTTGGAATCAACTAAATGCACAAATTATTGAGACTCCTGTGGTTTATCCCTCATCTGAGAAGTCTTTCCAAGGCACCTGAGTGAGTTCAAAATGCAAATGCAGTGTTGAATTGGCAGCAGCCTGCACTGGGCAGGGGTCACATCTTCATAACAGACTCACTTCTTTTCCTACAGATTTCACTGAATCTCTCACAGCTCCTTATCCAAAAGTGATGCGAGAGAGAGAGCTGGTGTGGCTGCAGCCTCTGAGATGTGCAGAGGAAATTTGTGTGCAAAATGTGTGCAAGTGGAAGCAAACCCAGAGTTATGGAAACAGGTATTTATAAAATAATGGTCTTTGCAGTGTCCACTTCACTGCAGAGATGGGCTTTGGTCAGGCTTTGGGCATGGGAATAGTAGTTCTTTGCATGTTTATCAAGGTCCAAGAGCTCATATGATCCTAGACTTTAGAATTTGTGAAAATCTTTACATTTTCCCTCTTTTCTGTTAGCTCTACTTACAGAAAAAAACAGTACAGGAGCCCAGCAGCAATGAAAGCAAAGGTGGTGTTGATATCTAGCTCAGCTAAGATAAATTTAAATTTGTTTCCTTTCAGTGCTGTTCCAGGCAATGACAGATGTAAAGATAATTTTGCCTATTATTATGCGATGACAGTCTTATTTCTTTCTTAAAACGTCACTAATGATTCAAGCCCTGCTTTTCCACACAACTCTAGCAAGACTTGATTATTTCCAACTGGAAGGATACATAAAATAACCCGGAGTTGTTGCACTTGATAGCTCCTCGTGGCTGGTGGTCTGGCAGCTGCTCAGATGATACATAGGAATACTTAGAGGAAAGCATCCTGGAGAGCTTTGAAAGCCTTTCTTAGAAATGGATCTTTGTGTAATTCAGTTCACTTCTCTCCCTCAGCCATGACAAACAAATGCTCCCAGTGTCAGGAAGAACAGCCCTGGTGAAGGGCAGCTTGTTCAAAGGGGGATTACAGCTGAAACCTGGATGCAAAACTGTCAGCCCTGCCCTTGGAAGAGGGGAAATGTTCTCAGGGAGAGAGATGGGACAGAAAAAGAAAACCCAGAGTGTTTCCTGCCCTCATGCCAAGTTTTTTTTTTCCTCTCCTAGAGAAAAGTTGACCCTCTTTCCTTAGGGAATCGTGTGCTACCCCATAAAGAAGCAAGAGACCCTCAGCCATGTCAGATGAACTTCTGCTGCCTTTGTCTATGCAAGTTTTGTCCAGGATCAGAGGAATTAATGATAGATATAATTAATCTCATGTTTGAGTTTTTTGAATCAGCCAGTGAAGACTGTAAGTAATAATTGCATGAGTAACTGCAGAAGGGAAGAAGTACATTGTGGTGTCTGCTGCAAGATCTATTTTTCTGGAAACAATGACTAATCCATCTTTTCCAGTGGAGGATTTGATGTACATCCAGGCTGTGTGCATGAATCAGTGCTGAGGATCCACACACTGCAGCTCTTTTTGTTCCTAGAACTCCCTCATTTTGCTTCTGGACTGGAAAAACCCGAATTGGTCCCTCTTATATCCACTGCATTGCTGCAACTGCTGGGAAAGGATCAGGGGAGAAGACAGCAGAGGTCTTCTGCTGCCTGCACAGGGTTGTCCTGTCATGTCACCATCCAAAGACATGGCAGGTTTCACCTGAACTCAGTTTTCAGTCCGATGCAGCATTTGCTCACCTGATGTGGCTGGACTGTGAAACCCTGGGAGCACCAAATCCAGAGTGAGTGTTGCTGCTGTGATGTGTTACTAATGCTAATCACAGCCCAAAGCTTTGCATGCAGGAATTATGTTGAAATTCTAGAAAAAAATCACCCTTTATATGTGTAATCCCTAAAATCAGTGAGTTATAATCTATAAACAGTGGGTTTAAAAGGAAGGATAAGGCTGTAGCAGTGAGGACAATTGCAACAGCAATCCCATCTTTAAGTAACTATAGGGCAGTTGTATTTAATAGACTTAACCTTGCTTCAGCAGCCTATCCAGCTGGAAGAGTATAAGTATTACCCAGAAAGACAAAAATGACCAGGGAAGAGGTGGATCATATCCAATATCTGTCCTTTCAGCACCAGGTTTCCACAGGGAGCAAAGGGAGGAGACCGGATTGATGGGCTGCAGGAGGGTGGACACAATTAGAAGCTGCTTTTGAAAGGCACTTGTTAATAAAGCTAGAGATTTTCACCATTACTGATGTCAATCCAAGTGTCTTTACGTTCTCCTAAATTCTATTTGCCAGTGTGGTCCAAAAGTCTATCAAGGACTGTGGCTTAATTTTCCAGTGGTTTGTCAGTATAAAAAGACACCATTTCCACCCGGGCTGTTGTTCCCAGTGTAAATATGTTTTTAGGCACAGAGCAATATAATCCTACAGATTTGCAGAGAAGCTTCAAACCCTTCTGGCAGAGTCTGAGGCAACATAAAGGCTCTGTTTCCATCACTTCTATTTATGGAAAACCAAAGGCCATTTATCTCCTCGATTCCCGTGAGATTCTCTATAGCTTACTCAATAACCATGAATTACTGCTTGGTTGAGCTATTTCAGGGAAAATGCAGAGGATGGGAAGAGGATGTGCCTCAGCAAACAACCAGTGTCTCTAGTCTGGCTTCCAAATGGGACCATAGTGATGCCCCGCCGCTCTTCCCTAAGAATTAACTTATTTCATTGCAGAAATTAGACTTTCATTTAAAACTTTGATTAGAAGTGAGCTGAGATTTTTGTATCACTGATCTCTGACTCCTGAATGAATTCCATCCATACAGCTTGAAACCTGCTGGCTCTGGAAGGTGATGGACCACAGGCAATTCCAACCTGAGGTAAAGGAATTACATGTGCAGCAGGAGGGGACCCAAATGGAGATGTCCAGAGACATGGGACAGTGAGAAGACGCAGAAACCCTCCCACCCATGGCAGCTGCTCAGGTCTCCCTCAGTCCTGGCAGGGACAGACACAACTTTTTTTTTTCCCACAGACATTCTGTCATTGCAAAGTTTTTCTTGAGCAATTCCAGACATAAAGGAAAAAAAAAAAAAAGGAGAAAAAAAAGGGGAATATTTAAGTTCTCCTGACTGGACCAGGAGAAATTCCTTGTGGTTTAACTGGTTAGACTTAGCTATGTGCTGGCAGAAGGCCCAGTTTGGGAGTGATGGGAGAAGTGTCCATTGCTCTGAGACCTTTTGGAGGGTCCTGGAAGGGCTGCCTGGGTGTCCCACAAACTGCTCCTGCCCCTGCTCAGGGATAGACCAGGGAACACCACACTGGTTGTGACTTCAGGCCCTTGTGTCATGGTGTGTGGGACATGCTGAGTTTTTATACATTGCTTTCCTGAGATCTGCCCATCACTAATGACACTTTGGCAACCCCCGAGCTGTTATTGGATTTATGTTTGCAGTGAAATAAACACCCTTCTGTTTATTTCTGCCCTTAGCACCTCATCTGGGTTTGTAGGAAGCCTTATGTTTCTGAAGCAAGTGGGCAAAAGTAGAGGGCAAAGTGGAGTTATTTCTGATTTAGTTTAAAAAAAAACACAAAACAACCCAACCTGAAGGACAGATTATTTATTTTTTTATTTTATTTTATTTCTAGGAGGAGATGCTGAAGGACATGGAAACCGCTCTGCAAAGTCATCCCAGGAAGACTAAAGGAATTAAAGAAGCTGGAATTTAGGTATATACAATTTTTCCCTTATAATTTTTTTAAATAATTATTTGGAAAAAAGGAAGCTTATGGATAGAATACCCTAATTTTTGATGAGTACGTATCCTAAAATAATTAAGAAAAATAGGAAATTCCCTTAATTGGAAAGTTCTAAAAAACAAAGAATAAAAAGAAGTTCCTGATTTATTTCTTATGCAAGATTTTGCCCTACTTGGAACAGATGTTTTTAATTACATGATGATTTTGAAAGTGTAGCAATTTCTGCTGGGAGTTCACTAGTTCCTGGGTTTTCTGTCAAGAAAAGCTGTCTTGCCTCTCTGTAGCTTCTCTAATTAGACTGTAAGTTCACAAGAAAGAACTTCAGTCTCTCAAATTTTTCTGCTCCATCGGATGATTTCACATCCTATCAGGGCAACAGTGGCCACACTGTGGAGCCTTTGGGGTTTTTTTTCCTATTTTTGGTGTCCCCACTGCAAGTTTAACTGGCATCTTAATGAAATCATGCTGCCAGACTGATCTTTTTTTTTTTTTTTTTTTTTTGATCTGATTCTTTCTCAACCCAGTAGTTCAGTGGGGTGTTTCAGTTTTAGGATATCTGAAATCTGTATGACAATTGTTGTGCTGAACATGGTTAAAGAGTGAAATGATTTGGGCCAATTCATCATTTCCATAGCACTATAAGACTTGTAGGGGATTCACCAAGAGCAAAGTTGGGCTGATAAGAGCTGAGCTGATATTTGGCTGGACAGACACTCTGCCATTGCTTATGCAGAGGTACAGATGTGGATCATTCTCTAGGCAAATTATCTGTAAATAGGATCGTGTCATTGAAAGGCTTATAATTTTAGAGATGTTTGAAACTGAAAGCAGACAAACTGAAGTCAACCTTTTGTATCTAATACAAAAAGAAGTGGAAAATCATCTCCCCAAGTACAGTTACTGATGTAATAATAATAACAACTACTAATGTCATCATAATGTCTCACTTGCTCAAGTTCTTATGCTGGTCAGGGCCTTTGTCTTCCAGCTCTTCCTTACACAGTATTTCTCAGATTCATTGAACTATTCCTGTGTGTTACAGAGGAATAACTGAGGTTTCAGAGGGTTTAGAATTTATCTTGGGCAGTTGGTTTGTGCATGGACCTTCCTTGGTGACTCTTGCTGTTGCTGCTGGCCTCATGTCCAAATGAAGTGAAGAGCAAAGTGCCAGGTTAATCAGCCCTCACTGTAATGGAAACTAAAGCCAGTTGGTTTGAAAAAAAAAGAAGAAAAAAGAGTATAAAATGCTGGTCTGGTAAGGAAAATACTGGAAGAGAGTTATTTGTGCCAATATTGGCTCCAGAAGGAAGGAGTAGACAGAAAGAGATGCGTGTTTGGGTTTGAATTTTCTGCACTAAGGCAAAAACCCAAGACTTGCATGCTGTGATAAAATCCCATGCAGATCATAAATGTGCACAAATCCATTTTAGCACACAATTCTGTCAGCTTTGGCCTAAATAGCTGTGAGGAGCAATTGCTGTTGCTCTGAGCAGTGCTAACAATCTGCTGTGGTACCTCAACCCCCGAGACACAAGGACTCCTGGCAATAGAAGTGCTTCCTCCAATAACACCTTCAGGACTGGCATTGCTTAATGGGCTGTGAGATCACATGAAAGCAGCTGCTTCTCACCACTACAGAGGCCACATAACTCCTCTCAGTCAGTTTTAGCACATGGAAACCACAAAATAAGTAAAAAGCAAATCAGGGCTGAAGCATGACATTCCCACCTCCACAGGCAGGAAACAATAACAGTTCGGCAGCGCTGGCAGGAAAGGGACTGAACTCAGCTCCATCGTCTTGGGAAAGCAATAAACACCCACCTCAGCAGAGCTGGAGGTCACTTGGGTCTTCCTGCACACCCACTGTGGTTCCCTTGATCCTGTCTCCTGCCATTCCGTAGAGGAGGTTGAATAACATGAAGGATGAGCTGCAGTGGATGGAAGATTGCTGAGGCATGGGACTGGTTTGGTCCATGGTACAGCACGGAAAGCTCCTTAACCCCAAGAAGCACCTCTACGAAGTGATTATACCTGGTAGAGCAATTCTTAGCATACTAGATGGCCCCACTGATAATTCCATGCTGTATCATGAGCTGGAGAACTACCAGCCAGAGGACATGGATTACCCATGGAGGACATGGACTAGCCAAGGAGGACACATCTCCTGAGCCACATGCAAGGCATGAAACTGCAGTGAAACCAGTCCCCACTGTCCTTCACATCAGCTGGAGCAGAACAACCCTTAGACAAGCCCTAGGACATAATCAAAAACCAAACTGGGTCTTCAAACACACTTAGGGCAATGGAAGGTTTTTCCAGGAGACTTTTCATTTTTCTCCACCTGGAAGAGGAAAGGCTGCCTACAGAGCATGGGCAGCATTTCAGTTGCTATTTCAAATTTTCTTATTTCATAGAATCATAGAATGATTTGGGTTGGAAGGGACCTTAAAGGTCACTTAATTTCAACCCCCATATTCCCCAGATATCTAAAAAAAATAAAGGGCAGGTATAGAGCTGAGTTTTACTCTGGCACTCAAGCTACCAGGGTCCCAAGAGCTCAGATTTCAGCCTTCAATTTCATTGCTAAAAGGAAATATTCAATATAACACTGATATGTTATGCTGGACCTCTCAGGAGGGACCTCACCTACTAGGAACGCTCACTCCTTTCCAACTCTCCTTCTCTTTGCCATCCCTCGAAGAAACTTGTAAATAAATTTGATCTTATGTTTTCATTCCTGGAAGGCAGAAGCCTTGGAGAAATGTCTTCCTTTGCTCCTAAAAGGACTGTGGTGGAGAACATGAATTGTGGTGTGTCCTGTGGCTGGTAAGAGAATGTCAGAAGTGGGCACCTCTCTGGAGACAGGAATCACAAAATCACGGGTTTCCTTCTTCCTTCTGCTGGATCCAGAGATACTGTGAGTGATGGGATTGTGGGTTTGTTGCTCAGCAGGGCTGGTCAACAGCAGTTCAGATTTCAGGAAAGGCAAGTCAAGAAATTCCTTCTTCCTATTGTTTATTCTTCGGGATGGGGTTGAGCGTCTGAGTGTCCTGCATAACTTTATGGGTAACTTGTTTCCTAGATGTGTTCAAACAGATGACCTGGAACAGAGAGAATTTGGCTTTTTCCTTCTGCAGCTGGGAGGGACAGGAATATTGCTCCATTGTTATTGCTGGAATTCACCCCCCTTTCTGAATTAGTTCCTCCAGGTTGATTTTTTTCTTTTGACCAGGTTTTAGCTTGATGCTGCCTGTTCCAAGTGCATTTGTACTACTCCAAACTCACCCTTCCAGAGACTAGTTAACTACACGGGTGTCAAATACTCTCCAAATAATGTTGGAAAATGCCAAAGCCTGACATAATCAGCAGGAATACTTTTGTCTGATGCTCCTTCAGTGAGAGGAGCAATGGCAGTGTCAACCTCTGTTGGTGGTATCTAAGTGCAGTTTAATTCCCTCTGTTTCTGAGCAACAGGAATTCCTAATATGAGTCTTCAGCACAGCAAGTCTCACCTGCAGCATCTTCCTGCCCAATCCAGCTTCTGATCTTGTTGGAAAACCAGTTTGTTTTGCTTTACAGCAGGGTGCTTCTGTCAGTAGTGACCTTCCAGGAATGTTGCAGGTCAGAATTATTGGTCCTATTTTATCACTCCTAAAGTGGCTTAATTGAAACTTTACACCCTCAAACCCCACGCTCAGCTGCTGGGGAAGTCTAAATTTCCATCAGCAAATGTTCTTAAACAGCTAAACACCTGGGACCTTAAAATTGCTTAAAATATGGCAGTGCTGAGCAGATTTAAACTTAGGATCATGAGAGAAGCCTGGCTCACCTGTCGGGATTACTTGGCAGACCACCTTGGAACAGCCCCAAAAGGTGACCTGGAGGAGGTAGGAATGCAGAGACAAGGGCAATCACGTGAAAGAAGAGCTCATTTGAGCCTTTACTTGTTTATGAAGCATTTGTTTTGCATGAAGCATTTATTGAAACAGATACAACCCCCACACCTCTGATTTTCCCATGAGGGGTACTTTTACCATGGTGCTGTGAAACCTGGCTGAGGGGATATACAGGTCCATTCAGGCAACTCTAATTTCCTGATGTTGCAGAGAAACACCCTTGTTATTCAGGGAATATATACTGGGAATATCATAAAATCCCCACATGATTTGGGTTTGAAGGGACCTTAAAGCTTATCTAGTTCCAAACCCCTGCCATGAGCAGGGACACCTTCCAGGTTGCTCCAAGCCCCGTCCAACCTGGCCTTGAACACTTCCAGGGCTGAGGAAATCTGCAGATAAAGTAATAAAAGATGTCAAGGATTAGATATGTGAGAGAGTCACAAATTAATTACAGCTACTAGGTATGAAATAATGATTTACAACCTTTTTATGACTGGCTGATATTGCAAATGTACAACTATTTATTCAGTGGATTTCCATTCATGTTTTCAGTGGTGATCTGTCCAAAAAGGCTCAGGATTGGAAGTACTTTTTGAACCAGAACTCTTAAGGAGATAACAAATTTTCCCAATAATCTGGTTATACTCCCTCTTTTAACTAATCCAGCAAAATCATAAACCTGTTACCGTGTAAATGCTTGTTTTCTTTCCTCTGTTTTCCTCTCGCTATTAGGAGCTGCATGCTGTGTTTTCACAGGTTTACAAGGGGCTAGGAGCAAGGAATGGCTATGGAGAGAGGATGGTAATTTCCAGGCTAAAGCCTCCCTGATCCACATCTGTTCCGTTGGCACTGTGTCAGGAAGGAAGGGTACAAGAAGTCACAACAAATGGAAAGCAGTTAAGAGATCCCCATTAGTTGTGTGCCCAAATATTACCAGCAAAAAACGGTGACATCAGCCATGTGTTCCTTTTCAGAGACAAGGAGGACATCAGGAAGTCTCCTAATCCTCGCTACGTTGCCAAATGATGGAAACTTGAAAGAATTCCAGGGAGAACAGGGACCAAATGAGTAAGCATTCGGTTTTTGGGGGCATGAAACTACCTATCTTGTGGGGGGAGAAAAAAAAAAAGCCCTGTTGCTCAGTGCTATATCTGTCTCTGAAAGGTTTTTGAGTAGACTTCTAAAAATTTTCTTTTAGTCAGTTTATGGTGATGGTTTCTGAGTTCTTTCAAGTATTTCCTTTGAAGTGCTATGAGGATGGATGAGACAATTCACACCAAGGGAGCCCAGGCCGGGAAGCAAGAGGACATAACTTAGAAGGGGCTCTCCTAACCACTCTGCAGAGATTATTAAAAAAAAAATAAATAAATATGGTCCTAATCAATCTGAAAAATGATACAAAAAGATCACAACAACATGTACTTACAGGAATGTACTTCGAAGAACACGTTGTGTGCAACTATTTTATTTTCACTGCAAAGTATTTTGAAATGGAGACTTCCTGCAGGGTTATTTAACCAGTCTGTGTGGTTTAGGAGCTCTGCAGAAGGTTTCGGGTGGTACCTCCTGCCTTACAGGGGCTTGGGATGATGAGCTGAATCTCCTAAGCAGACAATTTAGGCACTTTAGGCTGAAGTCACAAATGGAAAATGTTGTTTGATCAAGGTTTAGCTCAACAGGTGTCACTCCAAAGCATAGATCCTTAATCTCCCACTCTTTGGCTTGCTGCCTGGTTAGAAAGCCCCTGAAAATCCATTGGCATCTTCATTTCCACAAGGAGGTTGCTGAGACATCAGTGTCCTTTCTGGAACCCTTCTGCCAATGTCTCTGGCAAACTGACCGTCACTGCCCCAGGAACGTGGAAGCGGAGATCAGGTGTCCATCTCTTTTTCCCCCATCCTTGGACCATGGGCAGTCCTCCATGAAGCTTTTGGATCCTCCTCCATTTGGCCTCTCTTCTCCAGAGGCATCTGGCTACAGGGGGAGGGTATTCCCAAGGTGTTTTCAGTCACTGAGCTCAGTCTGGAAGGTTGATCATGTGCTGAGCCACAGAAGGGACCACCAGTCAGCACGGCTGCACTGCCCAGCACATGTGGAGACAAGGGCTGGAATCTGGGGCCCAGCACACCATTGACACAGGATGCTGGAATAGTTCTTGGCCCAGGGATGAGAGAGATGCCTCACAGCTTGAAGGTGAGTCCTCCAACAGCACAGCTCAGAGAATGGGTTTGTGAGGGCTGTGATTTGGGGAGGATTCTTCCTCAGGACATCTATCCAGCCATGGAGATGGTCACAGTGACACTGGGAGCCAGCACCTGGAGCACCTAATTCCCTGCAAGGGCTGTAGCTGAAGGGACACTTATTTCCTTGTCATTTTTTCTTGGCCAGCAGCTTCCTGATTGCCATGCCAGCTATTTTGGAGCCTGGACCAAGGTGTCTTGCTGCCTCCACAGACTGGAAAAGGAGCCTTGGCAGCAGCTGTCTGCTCTGCACCACAGGATGTCCTGGCTGCCCTGGCTTATTGGGGGATTTAACCCCTCCTGGTTTGCCGATGTGCAAGCTCTGTTCTTCAGCCTGTTCTCAGCTGACTGGAGGTGCTCAGCTTACTATCAATTCATGAGCAAATTATTCTTGACAACCTTTTCATCATCACAGAAATCAATCAAGACAAGACTTGCTATTTTTCTCCCCACTCCTTTATCCCATTAGTTTTTTAAGTGTGGCAAACAAGGCTCCTTTAATTACCTTTCTCATGGTGATGAACTGTGAAGGAATAAACTTCAGAAAGCACAATAAGCTTAATAAGAAAAAATCTGCCCTGAGTCTGGATGATGTGTTCTCAGCATCTAAGAGAACAACTATCCCAAGCAACTGTGGGATTAATTTGCCCTGTGCCATTAATTGTGTCTTATCTCAGTGGAGAGAATGGAATTCTCATTACTGCAGCAAGGTTTCCTAATAGCTCATGTTAATGAAGAAATGATTCAGGAAAAGGAAAGTAAAGCAAAGAGCAAGGCCAGTGACAGAGGAGGCACAGGGTGTGATGTGCTGATCACATTCAGGGCAGTAAAACCCTGTGGGTTGTTCAAGGGGCACTGAGGAACACGGTAATTTCCTGGGACTCTCCACACCTCATGGGATCAGAGGTTAGGGTTTTGTGTGCTTGATAAGAAGGAAAAGCGTGACCTAAACTGCCAGTGGGCAGGTAGATGCCATTTCTCTTCACTGGGCTGGATGCCCACGACCTGATTTAAAAGTCTGCATTTGTCCTCAAACTCTTACCAACCCGTTTGCTGTCGGTCGTGTTGAGCAATTTGCTGTCCTGGTGCCAAAGCGGATGAGGAGGAAAGAAGATGACATTTAACCTTCCCACCTTTCCCACCTGGGAGAGAAAAAGGTCTGAAGCCCTCAGTGCAGAGAGGCTGGATCCTGTCCTCAGATCCAGGGAAGGTTATTGTCCCTGGTTTTCTTAGTACTGCTGAAACTCTGAAATCTGCAAGGACCCTGATACTTTGAAGGGACTTACATTAAGGGTGGTGGGTCCCAAACTGTGAGATGTGTCACTGCAGCAATGCTTGAAGTACTATTCTTCTGGAGAGAAAAGGAAACGCTGATATTTCCTTTCCTTTTGTGAATTTTGACTGAACAGCAAATATGAAATGAGGACACTCCAGTGACCCCCTCAGTTGATAATACAAAGTTGAACCCTTGTTAATAGTTCTTTTTCTGGCCTAGTGTTGATTGATTTTTTTTTTTCCTACATGGTGTCAGTTGGAAGAGCCCAGAGCACAGAAAATTATGTGATACTGCTGTGGGCAGAAAGTGGTGCTTGTCTGTTGGTTGTGGAGAGAGCTTAAAAGAAGGAGCTCAGCTTCCTGAGCCAGTCAGGAAGGACAATGTGTACGACTTGCTGTTACTTCCATTATGTGCACTTGGAAAGTGGTCTTAAACCCTCTGCATCTGTGAAATGAAATGAGAGACTTTTATTGACATTTCTATTTCACTGGCTTGAGTTTTTCTCCCGAGGCTTCCATGAGGGACATCATTCACTGCTGTGAAATCCTCAGATTTTTGCAGGGTATGTGGCCTCAAAGTTGCTGTGATTTATTGACTTCTCTGTTCATGGAATTAGCTGTGGGTAGTCCCTAAACCACTGACCAGTGGCCTCCGGGAGGGAGTACTGCAGAAAGACCTTGCACATCCCACCCCTTCCCTACCAGGGGCAGGAGCCCGAGCGCTGAGCTGGGTGAACCTCCACTCTGAAGCTGAGGCAGTTCCCATAAGCAACAAACCAACATCTGTCAGACACTTCAGCTGCAGCTCATAATACTTTTATTTTTCCCTTTGTTCTCTGCCTTTTATCCTTTGATGACTTACCAGGCCACCCAAACCACAGGAGGTCCCTGGGTCTTCAGAGCAGCCTCTCGTGCAGCAGCACAGTACCAGGGCAGAGAAATGCTTCTAGAGAAAAGGGTAGTAGCAATTCTCAGAAGGTTTATTTAAACGTGGCTGTTTATTTTTGCTGGAGATTGGGTTACCTTCCCTTAGAGGAATAACGTTTTTGGAATCCTCCTTGTTTCACCTGTAATAAATCACGGTTGTCTGAAGAAAACGAGTTGGGGCTCTTTGACGTTTTTCTTTGCTTTTCCTCCACTGGCAAGAGAAGGAAGTGCCTCAAGAAGAGTAATTTATTACGAGCTTGCTTTTGACACTGTTGGCAAGTCCTTGGCATGTGGCTACATAAATTACTGACTATCTCTGGGCAGGCAGAGCACAAAGGCACGGCTCTCTTGTTTCCAATTGTAGGTTGGCAGAACCTTTGCTATCAGGCAGCACACAGAATAAAGAGAAGAAGAAGAAGAAAGGCTCACAGCTGGATCTGAGCTCGGGTGGCAGGGCTGGAGGGAGGGGACCCCAGGTCCTGTTATGACTTCAAGCCATATTTTGTCCCAGAAGTTGCCAACAACCACACAGACAAAGTTTTCTTGCTGGTTTTGTGGCTTCTCACGAATCACAGGCCTCATTTCTCAGAGTGGGGAAGCAACAATGCAAAATTGCACCCAGGGCTCTTCAATTCTCTGTGAGGGGATGGCATTCGGGCTGAGGCACAGCAGAGTGACCTCCGGGAAGAGCAGACTGATGGCAAAGACTGAGACTTCAAAGAAGTTCTGAAATGGCTCTAACTCTTCTCATCCCTTCTTTTTTGATCAGCTTTTCATTGAGATCTGCTGCTGTGGGCTAAATTGCTTGGAAGTGTTTGGCTGATAGAACAGCTGGAACTGGTAATGTCCAGCATCTAACAGGCTCTGTTATGATGTTGTTTTCCTTGGTTTTCCCCATGAAGTTCTGAAAAGCTTTTACAAAGAATGACTATTCTTTGCATAATCGTGAGTGTGAACAGCTGGAGAAACTGAGGTTACACAAGTAGGACAGGATGAGATACTGCATCAGCAAGTGGGCAATAGGAGAAGGAAAAAATAGGGTGAAAAGCATGGAACTTCTATAATTTTAAGTGCAATTTCCTAGGGAAATTGTTTTTACAGTACCCATTCTGTGGCCCCGATCACTTCTTCCAAGTTTGAGGCAGAAAAATGCTGGGAAATGAGACACAGCTACAAACAAATAGCTGCAAGGTGGCAGAAGTGGAGATGTTTCTTAGGAAAAACACCACCTTCCCAGCACTGACCACTGTTAGTGGTAGAAATGCTTTTCTTGGGGAACCTGGCAGGCTACTCTTTGATTTATTTGAGCTAAAAAATGCTGAGTTCTTTCTGCTGGGTAGTTTTGTTTCAGTTTCCTCTGTTTGAGCCCAATATTATTAGATTTTTCTGAGTATTTTGGTGTAAAAGTGTTGTTCTTTGAATGATATTTATCCATCGTTTCTGAAAATAATATATATTCTGCTTTTTCTGTAGTAAACTTTGAATGCAGTCATACTGCAGAGCTGACAATCTATACTCTAGAAAATAAAAATGGTGCAGTTGTTTTAGGCTTTACAAGGCAGGAAACAGGGAAAGTTGTCTTTATTTTCAGTCTCCATCTCTCCTTAGTGAGGTTTAGGATTTACAAGAACTTGGAGGGTGTACAGTTCAGCAAAAGCACTTCCCCAGATTAGGTGATGCTCATTCTTTGGTCTCTTTTAAAAATATTAAAAGAAATTTCATCAGACCATGAAACTCAGACTGTCAAAGGAGAGTCTTACACAAATAATCCAGGTTTTGGGGATCTTATCATGCTAAGTGGGTTCTTTGGCATTGGCTGGTTTTATTTCAGATGGAGCCACAGCAGAACCACATTAGAAAAGGATATTGTTACAACACTTTCAGTATCAACAATGCTACTTGGAGAGGAATAATCTGTTCCAGATGGCTATTAAGAACGTTTGTCCTTTCCTTTTTAGAAGAGATTTTTTTTTGTTTTGTTTTGTTTAGTTGATTTATTCTAATAAAATTGGGATCATTTAGACGTCTGTAAACACAAAGATAATGTGATTCACAGAACGGGCAGTCTGAGAGGCTACTTCCATTTAATTCAATTAGTTGGGATTTCATATTGGTTTTATTTTATTTTGAGTATTATAGCAATTTCTTTGTGAAAGAGAAGGCAGAGTACGGTTACTGCAGACATCAAAACTGCTGGGTTAATTCCAGAGCTTTTCCATGGCGTGGGCAAGTAATGGAACTCCACTTACCTGCATGGGTGTAACAGCAGCCACTGATGTAATAGGTGAGATTTTGAGGAGCTTGGAGAAAAAAAATCCATTGGTTGCATATATCACACCAACATTTCTCACCAGTCCCGTGGGCAAGTCAGGCATCGAACTGGACCTGAACTGTTTGAAGTTAAACAAAAAGATGTAAATTTACTTGTGTGTTGAGCACTACTGAGGGAAGTGTGGATGCTGATAGGTCAAACCAAGGTTCCTGTGAGCTTACAGGTGTGTACAGGCTCTGACCCACCTGCCTCTGTGGGCTCCTCCTTCGTCCTCGTCCTCTGACAACACCTGTGGTCTGTATAACACTGAGGAGAACATGCTTTGTATCTCCTTTCCAGCACTGATGTCCTTCTGGACCAAACCATCCTGCACACGAGGAGCGGGAGGCAGCACAAGGCTGAGACCATCCCTGGGTAGTGTTGAGGAGCAGCACTGTGTGTAAAGTGTTCCCCGAGCAGTCTTGCATGGGACAGTTTTTTAATCTCACTCTGTCTCTCTGGTTTGGCAGGGACTTCCACTCGTGGTTTCATGCCTGTCCCCAGGCAGAGCAGTGTGAACAAAGGCTGTGGTGATGCGCCTCAGCTTTTTATTGTCTGTCCTTCTTAAGGCTTGCTGTATCTGGGCTCTCTCCCAGCTTCTCCTCAGGCCATTGCTTAGGCCCTTTGGATCAGGTATTCACAGGCCCCCAGAGCTCTGGGACAGCAGTGGGGTTTGCGCTGGCTGCATCCAGATGCAAAGCCCTCGGTGACAACCAGTGATAACGCTCAACTCACACCCCTGCTCTCTGCATTCCAGGCAGCACCCACACATCTCTCCAGCCACTGGATTTTCCCTCTGAAGACTTCAGTTTGCTTTTGAGTGTTTCTCCAGCAGGCAGCAGTTAAGCCTGAAAGGCTTTTGAAGATGTTCCCCAGAGCTGAGGGCTGCTGAGCATCAAGCAGTGGAAGAGCTTGAGGAGGTTTGTTAGTCCTGGATGACCAGATTCCTGTTTCATTTTTGAAATAGATCTGCTCCGGGTTGGTTAACAAAATATTATGCTCAGGATAACTACCTGAGCCACCTTGCCAAGCCAAAGAGTCTTAGTAGGGTGCCAGAAAAGCCAGTATTAAATCCAGAGGCATCAACATTAGTGAAGTAGGACTAAATTATCTCCAGCTGGTGCTGGCTCTCGCCTGAGGCACAGAAATAAGTAGCTCCCTTGAAAAGAAGAGAAGATCAAGGTTGTGCTAATGAGGACCATAACAAAGCTTGGACTTCAGGTCACATTCTGTTTCCAGTCCTATCAAGTTCAGTGAATGACAATTTCTCATTCCCATCGTTTGCCCACCAGCCCCTCCACCAAAGCCAAATTCCTTTGGCAGTGAGGAAGACAACCAGCCCCACTGCTGGAGCATCGGAGGCATGAGCTGCCCCTGCTTCCAAGGGTCGCTTGGAGTAGGTGACAAGAAGGGATCCCCTGGAACTTCTGTTGTTCTTGATTCAATTAGCTGGTTAGAACTGTTAATTGCTTGTTAATCACGATCAGAACTCGTTACCAAGTGCTTCTGTCCTCACTGCCCAGCACCACTGAGTGCAAGTCCTTAAATGTTTGGGGAAAATGATGAGTAAACGTGGACCACTGCTCTGTGCTAAATGTGGCTTGGAATAGCAATATATGAGCAAATTAAAAATCAGCCTTAACATAACCTGGGTATTCAGAAACCTTCACCGTGTCTTTCTGATGAGTTCTTATGACAAAAGTGAAATGGGGATTTCAAACATGAACTATTTACTGCTGCGACTTATAAGCTCTGCTCTTACATGTACCGTCCTGATGCCTCTATTATTTTGAATTAAGATCTCTAGATTCTCTGGAAAACCCTACTTGCTATATGAATCTTTGTATCTGAGCAACCACATTGAAAATACCTGTGTTTACTGTTACCAATTTACTGTTACTTCACTTATGATTAGAAACCTTTTTTTTTTTTTTTCCTCTGAAAGATTCATGAGCCCAAAAAGTCCAGCCAGGGGGTTGCCTTGGGGAAAGAGCTGTGTGAGAGGCTTTAGTTCTGAATGATGGAATGAAGAAAGCTAGGAAAACTTCCTAACTGTACCTAGAGGTGCAGAATCATAAAATGGTTTGGTTTGGAAGGGACCTTAAAAATCATCTTGTTCCGTTCCACCTTCCACTATCCCAGGTTGCTCCAAGCCCCATCCAACCTGGCTTTGAACTCTTCCAGGGATGGGGCAGCCACGGTTTCTCTGGGAAAGAAAGACACAGGGATTTATAGAAGCACTGCACTTGTGCAGCACTTTGGGGCCTATTGTTGGGCAAGCAGAGCTGGGTATAATGAGGCATGGAAAACATAAATCCAGTTGGCTGGAATCACGGGGTGAGCAATTATCCCTATGGGAAGTCAGCAGGTGGATTAGTTACCAAGCTGCATCTGCAATAAGCAATTAAAGAGAAACATCTGTTTCACATCATCCATTTCTTCTTTTCCAGGATACTCCTCCGGTTTGTCTCTCTGATACTGCAACCTGGAGACAAGTCATTTCTCTAATGAGGTTGTGCAAACATCATGTGTTCCTCTGTGGAAAGAAGGGGAGACGCCAGGAGCAACAGAACACAGTAAGTAACATCCGGAATCATCTCCTGACTCTCTTGTTTTATTTTCTATTTGGTTCTGCCTCGTTCCAATCCAAAATGAAACTATTTCCAGGGACTGAGAACAGTCCTATTAGAGGTGCAGAAAATACACCCAGCAGCCAGCTCTGCTGAGTGACTCATAATATCTCTGCTGCCATCTTGAGTAAGAGGAAAGTCTGAACATCAGATCAACCTTTTCCTGTTTGATCAAGTTGCTTAGAGTGGATTTAGTTCAATTAGCCAGGCCAGGCTGATATCTGGTGTGCAATGTGTTGGAAAGGCTCTGTCTGCCCCAGGAAAGGTTTCCACGCTCAGCAGTGCTCTGGGGTATCTGTGGCTGATCCTCAGGGTCTTTGTGCTCCTCAAAACTGACAGCAAATGAAATGAAATGGCGTTTGTGTAACCAGCATGATTTCTTTATGATTTGGGTGGATTTAATTGGGTTGGATTCTGTTCAAAATGAGGGCAAAGCTGGAATAACCCAGCTTTAGGCGAGCTGGTTATAATACTGCTGGTGTAGATTTACATATGTATAGGTAAGAGAATGGTTTTCCCCCTAGTTTGGGGTGTTTCTCACTGGGGTAGGTCAGCCAGTAGCTGAATCTGGTTGTCCATAGATTATCACAATATACAGGGATCTGACTGCTAACAGAACATAGACAAAATAAATAATTTTTGAAGGTGTGGACTTTGTTATTTAATTTATCCAACTTGCCTTTGATTTATCCATCTTGCCTGAGCAAGTATTTCTTTCTCTGAGAGCCTCTTATTGTTCTTGTCTGGGATTTAGTTTTCAAGCAGGGATTAGAATAAACTTCTGTAAAAAGATTTGATCAGAAATGTGGGGTTTAGCCATGCACAAGTGACATTTAATGTGCACACAGCAAATGGTGGGTGGTTTCTTAATACCTTGGTCTAAAATCATTAATATAAAACTGGAATATGCATTTGGTGAAGAAATGAATCCACCCTTCTCTACTATGACATAAAAGTAACAAGTCACATGTTTTCTTTAATTTACAGTGCAGTGAAATTGTTGCTTGTCATGAAGTGCTTAACAATATTAGAAACTTTTGCCTAATCTCTGTTTTATAGATTCAAATACAAATATTTCCAGTGCAGTAAGAATTTATTAAAGCAGGCTGTTGCCTAGGGAAATATGCCTTTGGATGTGTTTGTATCAACTCTCCTGGATAAAAAATGAATGTAATTAGTGTTGCATAATCTTCTAAGGAGAAAAATGGGCCAGAAACTAAGTGCATAAAGAGAATATTGCAGCTATTGGAGTATTAAATGTTTATGGCTCTTAAGCTGGTTATTCCTGGGGGCCAATGCAAGTTGGAAAGTCCTAAATGGAATCAAGCAGTGGGCCTGGAGATGTCCTGAAGAAAGATGTGATGAGCTGTTGTATAAAATTGGGAAAACAGAGTCCTAGAGTGACAGTTAATTTCTTTTACGTATGTCTTGTACACACATCAATGAAATCCAAGCCAAACTGGACTGATTCCAGTCCCTGGGGATGGTGTTTCACCCTAAATTCATGGACAATCTCTTGGCTTGTAAGATGTTGCTAAATAACTTTCAGTAATTGCCACGTTCTTTCTTTCTTCATAGTGGAATCCGTTTGCAGATAGGCTCCTTGGTGCCTCTTGAAATTAAACCAATTAGATGCATAATTAAAGTCTCTCCCACGCAGTGAGATTGGATTTGGGTGCATCTCACAATGCAGTGACTTGATCTGGTGGGAAAGATGTGCATCTGAGACTGAGCAGATCTGTTTTCTCATTTTCCCCTCTTACCTCTTTTCTACTGCATTTATTATCAGGAGGGATGGTTCTTGCTGCATTTCTGAAAAGCACCTGGTCTAGAAGCATCCACCCTCTAAGTGCTGCTGAGTATGAATAAGAGCAATAAAGAGCCTTTTCCCTCTGCTAATATTTCATTGGTGTTTTTATGCAGAATTCTGGCCTGGAGCAGAATATAATTGGCAGCTTTTAACAGGGGAGGGAGGCCACAGTGACCTGTTTCAGCAAGAGGCCACGGAATAACAAACCAGTGTTGTGCTCTAAACAGAACTGAAATCAGAAACACAGCTTGGGTTTGAGGGCTCCTCTAGGATTTAAGGCTGGTTTCCCCCTTCCTTCCCTGAAATATCAGGGGGGAAAAAAACCCCCAAACAAACAGAAGGACAGAGATTAGGTTATTTCATATGGCAGCGGAAAAATAGCTGTAGTTTGAGCATATTATCTCATATTGCACTTTAGCTGTGCCCCCACAGATCATTCTCTGAGCACAGATGCTGCCCTTCCTTCTCTCCTGAAAGTAATAATTATTAGTGCTGGGAAAGACCTTCTATTTGGCTTTCAGTTCTTTTCCCTCTGTTAAACCTTTCCTTCACTCCTTCAAAATCTGGTGTAACCTGAGGAGGCAGGTTAGATAGAAACCCAAGCAATTTTGTATTAAGCCTATATACAATATATACACATAGTATATATTCTATAAAATATATCCAAACATCCAGTAGCTAATTCTCAAAGCATTGTAAAATCCCAATTCCCTAACATGGTGTATGCTCTTTTTTCTCTAAAAATATGTTGAAAATGCTGCTGCCTTTTTTTTTAATTTCATTTTTTTCCCCTTTAGATTTACAGCAGGTAAACCAGTGACACCGTTTCTGTGAGATTGGTGGGATTTTTCCAATGGGATTAAATCTGCACAAGCAGAACTACCAGGTAAAGCATGACCACCCTGACTGTCCAGGTAAGCAAGTCAAGCTTTCTAGGATATCTTCCTTAAAGTGGGTGAGTGCAGGACCAAAGGTGGGGAGGGGGAGAGAGAAAAGCAGAAAAAATGGTGGGTTTTTTTTATATCTTGCTATTCACTGTTTAGCAGCATCAACTGCAGTGTTGTCATTTTCCAAAATATTGTTGGTGTTCAGAAATTGAAGTTTGGCTTGAAACATAATTTTTAAATCCTCCTGTTACTCTTGGGCAAAGGCAAATGATAATGCAACGATTTACATAAAAAATTCCTCCCTGTGAGGGTGGTGGGGCCCTGGCACAGGTTGCCCAGAGAAGCTGTGGCTACCCCATCCCTGGAAGTGTCCAAGGCCAGGTTGGACGGGGCTTGGAGCAACCTGGGATAGTGGAAGGTGTCCCTGCCCATGGCAGGGGGTGGAACGGGATGATCTTTAAGGTCCTTTCCAACCCAAACCTTTCTGTGATTCTATGACTCAGTTTGAGAACGGCTTTGGCATCTGGACACTTGCAGATGGTTATTTTTGAGCAGAGATTTGGCAGGAGGGGGCTGCAGGATGTTCCATACTTCATTCAACTAAACACTGTGGTTGTATTCATTGCCATAATAAAAAAAAATCCCTTTCCAAAGAGGTCTGTGAAGAACAGAGATGAGCTTCCTTCTTTGTCACCCCCTTCTCGAACTGCCTTCCAAAGCTCTGGGACCCATTAGGGTAAATATGGACCTCTGGATGGGCTCAGGTCTCCAGGTTAGGAAGGATCTTGTGTGTTAGAAGATGGCACAGGGCTGAGATGTGAATGATGGAGACACTTGGTTCATATTCATCAGGTCATTTTGATATAATGAATATTTTTGTGCAACTTGCCAGCTAGATTTAGACCAGATCCTAATACATTTTTAATCCATATAATCTTACTGAAATAAGTGGATCAGATTATGATCTTCAAAACCCTCCTGATTTCAGTGCTGTTCCCTAAATAAAAGGACTGGTATAGTGTGACCTCAGGTCATGTAAATTGGTATATGGTGTAAAAATGCATATCAAGTCTGTCCCTGAGACTGTGACACTTACTACACATTTGGGTTCAGCTGATTTGCTAAAAACTCTGCCCTGAGGGAATTTTGGCACTGTGGCAACCCATGAATGAAAAAAAATAGGAGTTTACAGTTTGCTGGTTAACTTCAATTTCTCAATGATTCATTTGATGTCACATACTCTCTAAGATATGAAATAGTTCTAATTAAAGGCAGACATGCAAAATACAGCCTATATGATGGATGCAAGGAAAACATACTTTTCCATGTGAGTGGCAAAGCCCACAGCCACGGATACCTCTCCAATTTGGTAGCCTCAAAAATGTATCCACAAATATTATTCATCTCAGTGGTCTACAAGGATTTATCAGGGGTTTCAGCTTCCTGAAAACATCTGTGAAACCCAGAGGTTTGTGTGTGTGTTTATTTGGCACTTGGCAAACAGTCACTTACTTTTCCTATACCCACTAAGAGAGCAGCAATTATGAGGAAGGCAGTCTGGAAGAGACTGAAGGCTTCAAAAATGGATATTATGAGGAAAATATAGCTTGATGTTTACAATAATTTCTCCAATTTAAAGTAATAAAAAGCATCTTTCTGCATGCCAATACGTCTACTTACCACTTTTTTTTCCCTTTTTTCCTTCATTTTTCTTTTGTGGGAGAATGTTTTAGAAAGAAAAATTTGTCTGAATTTGTCCCAAATACTTTAAAAATAGCTTGCCATTTTGGATGCTGAAGGATGGTTTGGGTTGGAAGGGATCTTAAAGATCATCTCATCCCACCCCCTGTCATGGGCAGGAACACCTTCCACTGGACCAGGTTGCTCCAAGCCCTGTCCAACCTGGTCTTGGACACTTCCAGGGATGGGGCAGCCACAGCTTCTCTGGGCAACCTGTGCCAGGGCCTCACCACCCTCACAGGGAAGAATTTCTTCCTAATATCCAATTTAAACCTCTACTTTTGCAGTTTAAAGCCATTCCCCCTTGTCCTATCACTTCATGTCTTCTCCAGTAGATGAACTCAGAAATCCTGAAGCTCCAGGGCTTGAGTGAGAGGCATCTTATTGATGAACAGCCACCAGTTGCTTTATGGATGCTGTAGAATCACTGTGATTTCTTCATGGTCACTTAGGTATTTTTAAAAGATATCCCTACTAGGATTAAGAAAAAAATGAAAGTTCCCCATGGGATATAGGACTG
Source organism: Cephalopterus ornatus (assembly GCA_013396775.1). Lineage (NCBI taxonomy): Eukaryota > Metazoa > Chordata > Aves > Passeriformes > Cotingidae > Cephalopterus > Cephalopterus ornatus. The sequence goes on from VZRE01002870.1 coordinate 381,373, forward strand.
ACAGCTTGTTAGAGATGGGAATTACATTGGAGTGTGCTGAACGCTGTAAGGGTACAAATATGCACCCAAAACCCACCAACATTTCCTTCCCACATTATCAGTGACTGGGATGCCATTAACGTTCCTCAGAGCTTCGCTTTGTGAAGGAACATTGGGAGAAGTTACTGAACAACAGTGCTGGATTAATTATTTGCAGATGATTCTCATTTTCTATCTTTCAGTGTCCAGCTGAGATGGATATTTTTTTAATAATTACTTCTGGGTATAGAGCTGCAGAGCAGAGACAAGCAGTCATTCCCAAAATTACTGGGTTTTCTGATCTCCTGTTTTAAAAACAGATAAAATGGGCACTGCTTCTGTTCCTCAGTTCTCCCGACTAAACTATTGGACTCAATGATCCTTGTGGGTCCTTTCCAATTCAGGATGTTCTGTTACTCTTTATTCTATGATTTTATGATCTTTTCCTATTGATTTTCTCATTTTTCTTTTTGACTTTACTCCTTTGATGTTATTATGACTCACAGATATTTTCTCTAAGGCCTCATCCATTTCAACACAGTAAACATTTCAGATAATCCATCATTTAAAAGAAGAAGTTTAAAAATCAATATTTCTTTAGGTTTGTGCCTGTTTCAGCTTTTCAGTCCCCTGCATAAATGGAATATATTTCTCCAGAGCACTCAACACATGTTGATGAAGGTATTTCGTTCTTTTTTTGTGTGTGCGTGCAAGAGCTGCAAGGTCAGAAGTGCAAATCTATAATGGATTAACTGCAGCTAAAGTGGACTTGACCTGAGCTTTTTGTATTTGCCCTTGGTTTACTCAGAAGACAACACTGAAAGGAATAATTTGGAGGAATCCCATTTCGTCCTGAAATTTGGAGGAATCCCCGATTTATCTGGAGAATGGTAAAGCTGGAAGAATCTCAAGGACAAAAACAGAAACCAAAACTACCAAACAAAACGATGCATTATTTTCCTGGTAGGAACATTGCTTTCATTTTCTCACTTTACTGTAAAGCAGATGATGATTCGTATGATGACAGTCAAAGGTCGACTCATTCTCGGTGCTTCTCTGAAACTGAGATAAAATCCGTTGGTTTATCTCATATAACAAAATTATAGTGTGAAGATACAGAGGAGAAGGTCTTACAAAAGCTTACAAAGATGAATTTAGGTGAAATTTGAATCTTCATAGTGCTAAAGCTGGATCTTGATTCCACCACAGACATCTTAAAATACAGAAAAAACCCAAAGAATAAGGTAAATGCTTTTAGACCCAGAACTAGGAGTTCGTAAGAAACAAATCGAAATCTAAGTCCTGGGTTAATTTTTGGGAATGTGGGAGATTACATTTAAAGATATAAGAGCAAGGATTTGATAGAATCCCTTAAAAATGGTGTTTCATATGATAGAAAAGGGCTTGTAGAATAACAAAAGCATCCCCTAAAATAGAAAGCCCAGCATCAACATAAAATGCTCATCGTGCTTTCAGTGTGAAGTGAGACTTTGCACTCCCAGCCTCCCACGTTGGAGCTGGGTCCTGAATAGCTTTTCTGTTTCCTCCTCAGCTGAGCTAATGACAGATCTACAGAAGTGTCAACACTGCAGCCAAAAAAGCTCCAGGTGGCAGGAACGTTGTTCAGGGGAGAGGGGAGTCACAGCAAACACTCCTCCCAAGGTTGGTGACTCCTGACTAAACAGCACCTCGTTTTCAGCAAGAAAAGCCAAAAACTTGCCCACAGGCAGTGGAAGGTTCCAGATGAGCCCCATGCCTCCTCCAGGCAGCAGTGGGTGAGGTAATGCTGCTCCCCTCTCCCTGGCTCCTCTCTCCTCTCCCGCTGCCAGCCCTGATTCAGGCTGGAGTATTTGCTTTAGTCAGGGTCAAGAAATCCAGCCTAATTCTTGCTGGCTCTGTGTGTCATTTTCATTCTTGGCAGGGGGAATTTGTCTTAAGTGACTTCACCTTCCATAAAATGTGCAGGTTGAGTGTAACTCACCTACACTCCCCATGAGCTTTGTTTAGAGAGACTGGCATCGCTCTGCAGTTCCTCCCTGGTCTCTTGGACACCTGTCTGAGTCTGGGATGAATCACTCTCTGGACACAGCATGAGAGGAAACAACTTCAAGTTAAGCCAGGGGAGGTTTAGATTGGATAGTAGGAAAAATTTCTTCATGGAAAGGGTTATCAAGCACTGGAACAGGCTGCCCAGGGAGGTAGTGAAGTCACCATCTCTGGGGAGTTTTAAAAATATGTAGATGTGGCTCCTGGGGACAGGGTTTACTGGTGGGCTTGGCATTGCTGATAATGGTTGGACTTGGTCATAGAAGTCTTTTCCAATCTTTATAATTCTATGACATGCCAATTTTTCTTTAGTGGCTGCAGAGATACTGACCTTTCCAACACATATATGAAGTTTTAGTTTGGGATGGTGAAAAGTAGGAGAACTGAGTTGCCCAGTGGGGCAGACAATGGGTGATCTGACGATGCAAACCCACATTTCTGTGACTGGCATAAATCTGGACTAATATGTGGGGAACCTCTCAACCTGAGGGCAATGGGAGATGGGAGGATGAGGGAAGGACTGGATTTTCTCCCTTGATTTTCTCCCCATGTTTTGGCTCTCTGGACATGTTTTGGCTCTCTGTGTTTTCCTCTTTCTGTTGAGTGTTGAATGTATTGACAGTCTGGAGGAATTTGGGCTGGATTGCTCTAAGACAAAGTAACACTCAGCCCAATTGCAAGCCCAGCTCCTGCAATTATTTGAGTCTGGATTTTCCCATGTAAGCCCAGCCTAGGAAAAACTCACATGGAAAAGAAGCAGATGTCATCTTTGTAGGAAATTAGTGGAAACAGAGCATTTCCCTGCCAGAGAGTGAAACATTGCAAAAGTCTCACCTGTGAAAAAGTAAAATAAGTTCATTGAAACAAATCACATCTTCATTTTGGCAAGTAAAGTGGAGCTTCACAAAGGTGTTGATGCTTTCACAAGCTGATGGTGCCAGATATGACCTCCACTGAAAGTCTTATATTTTGAGACAAAATGTATTGCTCCCCCAAATTTGTCGGTTTTGCTGCCTAGGACATAACTTTCCTCTTAGTTCCAGAAGGTAAAATACAGCTGATTACGACTTTTGAAATCTCAGCCACATGCACTGAGCAGAAAGCAAGCTGCCAGAGGTCCCAAATTTAAGTCAGAAGCTGGTACTATGACTAACATTTGCCAACAAAAATAAGAGCCAAAATGTTTTGTTTCTGTCCTTTTGATACTTTAAATTTTGTTCATTGTTAAATATTTTAACTTCTTTCCCTTTGGTGACTTTCAAAGTTCAATTACAAATGAGAAATAATCTTGAAATCAACAAATATTTTTTTCCCCCAAAAAAAGTATTAAACGAAGCTTGTTCCTTTTCTTTTTTTCCATAATTATTGCAAGTGTTGATCATCTCATCTCTTTCAAGAAAGGAAAAGAGACAAGAAGTCCTCTGAAATATCCCTGGGGAATAGCCACTGATAGAGGTATTTGTTGATGTGAGGAAAAATATGCTGTTTCAAAAATATTGCAGGCATTTCTTATTTCTGAGAACTTATTCGTGCTTATGGAAAAGAAGAGAAATTCCAAGTGGTGCACGGAGGCATCGGGTGTTTGCCTGCCAGGGACAGGTTTGCAAAGGGATTTGGACCCTGTGTAGGGGGAAAAGAGACTTTTCACTCAGGTGCCCAAAAAAAAGGAGATTTATTTCTAAATTACCAGTGACTTGTGGCTACATGAGGGTATCTTTGCAAATCCAGTTGTTATTCCCAGTGGGAGCTCCTGTTTCTCAACAGATCTGAAATCAGAAGGAGCTCTTGGCGCTTCTGAAATTCTGGCCTCGGCCAAACGCTGCAGCCAAGAACAAAAGTTATGTGAACTCAGAAAGAGCAAGTCATCAGGCTGCCCTTTGGTCATCAGAAGAATTTGAAACATCTCAGATTTATTCCCCAAATCCAATTCAGGTTTCCTCTGTTCAGCACACCAGTGAAATAACTGGGAGCTTCATGAACTGGCCAACCTGAAGTCACTGTGTGCAGCAGGGTCTCTGTGTGATCTGTGCTTAACAGTTTGTAAAGACCAGAATCCATAATTCCAACCTGGTGGAAAAAGTTTTTTGGTGTCTTTTTATTTCGTTTGTTGGTTGGTTTGTTCGGGGTTTTTTTTCCTTTCCTTTTTTTGGAGGGGGGGGTTGTTACTTTTTTAGTCAACTTAAAGGAATTTTTTTCTCAGCATAGTGACTGGAGCCTGTTTAACTTTCTATTTACTCCAAAGCGTTGCTATGGAAGATTGAACCTAATTGCTCTAAAGCCAAATGAGGAAATGATAAATGAACGTGTTTGGCAGTAGTAAAGCAAAATAAGTTTGGAGAGAAAGGAGGTGAAAGTCTCATCTTTTGCTTTTCTCCTCTCCATCCCCCTGTATGATGGGTGCTGTCCATGTCCATGACTTCACTGTCCACCTCAATGGGGACTTGAGGAATTTCTTAAACTATTTTTATTTTAGGAATAACCACCACACAGACAAAATGTTTTTTTGAGACAACAGAAGAAGAACAAGGAGCCCCTTACTGTGCTGTGAAAGTCACAGCATGTGGAAATGCTCATTGCAATAAGAAATACCTGAAAATGTAAAGAGAGGTTTTCTTGCTGTGTCACAAATATCAAACTGCGCCCAGGAAAGGAGGGAGCAGATTTAATAACATCTGGTCTTGATAACTTTGAAATATATGCCACTGTAATTACATGCTAATGATATGATTTCACACTGCTTATAATCTCAGAAGCAAACTGTTTCTAATTATATATTACCCAGAAAAAGGGCCTTGCTGCCTTCTGTCTTTAAATTACTGTTTTTATCCAGGCACCATCTCTCCAAGTAGGTAATTCTATGGCTACTGTTGCTTTTGGTACCTGAGAACCACCTGAATATTGAGAGATTAATGCTAATTGCATAAAAATCAATTTTCTGAACCCTGCAAGTTCAGGAAAAAGTATAATTATTGCTGCATTTCAGTCAGAGAAAATCTTCAGAGCAGTGGTAGGGCTTTTAAATGTGCTCCTATGGATAAAAAAAGAAAACTTCTGTGCCAAAAACACAGTTAGAAGCTTAAGTCTACCTCTTCATTTTGCATAGCAACAAGTCTTTGTTAAGTTTTAGTGTCTCAGACACCTCTCCCCATATGCAGCATTGAGTTACTTTCCTTTAAAAACCTTTCCAGCCTCCAGAGATGGATGTGCAGCTTCCATGGCTTGCAAACATCTTCTCCCACCACTTACCTCGCCAAAGAAATGTTTTTTCTGATGCCTTGCCCACAGTACTTTGTGTTCTCTCTTAATTAATCAAAGTGTTCTTATCTTATCTGCACTTCATCTTGTCCAACAGGCATTCCCAAAAGCACCCGAATTTTATTTCTAGGGATAAGTGCGTTGTCTTATTGGGACCATGTGTTGGTCAGAGCCTGCCCTGTGTCCTCTCTGCAGCACATCTGAGACCATATCGATTCATTCCCAGAGCACAAACTTTGAAAACTCATACTATTTTTATTAAACATAACTCTGCTTTTTTTTCTCCTTTCTCCCCTTTCCCCTGCACCCTCCAGCGATATCCAGCCTGAGTCAAAACAGGAATAAATGGAAAACACATTAAAAAGAGGATTATGTCCATATGGAGGAGGATTGACATCCATTTCCACACTGAGAAGACTGTTATACCATCTAGTTTTGCCTTTGGTCATCCACACACCTCAGATGCCTGTGCAGGTGAGTCAGTGACAGAACATCCAAGGGAAAAAGAGACACCCTCAGTCCTGTCCTCTCACTGGAAAACCAACAAGGTGTTTTGCAAAAAAAATATGCAGCTCTATCTCTTTGCAATGAATTGTGCTCAACTCACCTCCAAAAACGTCAGTTCTGCAGCCCAGAGGGAGCTCTTCCATACTCTTCCATAGAAGTTCATCCCTTCTTGTAAGGCTAATCGGTAAGATTGGGGTGTAGGACCCTGTGGGGGGAGTGTTTGCTGCTGTTGCCGGTGGGGTTTCTCGTCTCCATGGGATTTCTCATCTGCTGAGCTATCCCCTCGCATCTCCAGCAGCAGCATCAACATCTATGCTGAGCACATGCTTCCCCCTCTTCCCCCGCTCCTCCTCTGGGTGAGAGAATGGAGAAATATGGGACAGGAAGAGGCTTTTTTGCTTTCCTGATTCATTCTGGTGAAAGCTCTGGAAACCCATACTGGGGTTAATATCTCTGAATCCTGTTGGAATTACCTTTGCCTGTGGCCAGTTCTTGGCTTATGAAAGGACCTGAGCAGTCCCATCTCTTTTCTGCACTCAGAGAAGGTTAGAGGTGGGTGATAGAGAAAGATCAGATCCTGGCTTCAGGCTCAGCAGGTCTCCTCTCACCCCAGAACCCAGGAGTTTCTCCCAGAGCCTCCTACATTTAATTTAGAAGTCCTTGTATGACCTGGTTGCCTCTCCTCAGCACAGGCACTTTGCAGGTATGGCCAGAACTTCTGCACACAGATGGAGCTGAAGTAGATCCTCAAGGACTGCTGTGTATGTGCCCCATGGAGAGCTCAGATCCTGGATAAAGTGTTCCAGCAGAGAGCTGTTGGTCAATCTCACAGATCCTTACCTTTAAATCTGTCCTTAGGGTGTGAAGGGTTTGAGGTTCCCCCTGTCCCCAAAGTGCCTCCTGTGCTTGTCACGTTTCCACCACAGACCAACAGAGGCTGATCCACGTCCTGGTGCTGATGAGGAGAACGAAGGGACTGCAGGTGCTTTCTGTCCATCAGGGTGATGCCAAAGCACTGAGAGCCAAATCCCAGCCCTCACCCACCTGCCACCAGCCTGTTTCCCACATCAAAGAGAGATTTGCAAGGGCAGATTTTTATATCTAACACTTGCTTGAGGTCAACCAGAGAGATTTCTCTCCTTAGTTTGCTCTGTCAGGCTCAATCTTCATAAGGTAATGAAGAAGGCCCCTAGAGATTCCTGGCTCTTGGCTGGGACAGGTGTCCCTTCATCGTGCCAATGAACAGTGGAGAGTAGATTTGAGGGCACCTCTGAAGGAACTGGATTTCTCCCTGTTCTCTATGTTCATAAAACTCAGCCCCAGCCTTATCAAACTGCACCTGTGACTCAGAAGGTGATGTAAGAAAGCAGGGAGAGGGAAAAGAAGAAACTGTTCAACCCTCAGCAAAGCTTTGCCACTCCTCAGGGATGATTTTGTGCTGGAGTGGTTTGGTACAGGGCGCTGACATCTGTTTGAAACACAAATGCCATGTGGTATCACCCCAACGCCACCTTCCACAGAAAATCAGCCCTGATTAGCAGTGTGGATGTGGTCCTGAAATCTAGTCCCGAACTGTGAAATTTGCTCTATAGCCTTTTCTCATTCCCAGAACGAGAGTTGTCCAAGCACAGCCTCGTTGCCCAAATTTCCTTGGAAATGAGCCTTAACCCTCCGATTGTACTGAGGGATTGAAAACATTGGGGGATCTCCCAAGCCAGCAATACCAGGGCAATAGCCCAGATTTCTTCTCTCTGGGCCATGACTGCCCAAAAGCCTGGTAAATAACAATACATGGCAGTTTTAACAGTGAGAAATCAATAAAAAAACCCCTGGAATTGTAGCAGTGTGAAAACTCAGCTGCAATAGTAGCAGAGTGCTGGGGATGAGGCAGGATTGTGTCCATAGCTCAGTTTAAAAAAAAAAAAAGAAAAGTGCCATATTAATGGGCACAATCAGGGCTGACATTGAGTAAGAGACAAGAATGACTAATCAGATGCGAACTTAGCTGATGCTGGCATTACTGAGGGCCTGGGGGCACAGTCCAAGGATAAAAACATAACATCTTATCTAACCAAGGAGTCATTTGTGCACCACCAGTTACAGCACGTCCTTAAAAAAAGGAAAGGAGGAAAAAGAAAATATCTATGGCACATGAAATTATTTTATGCCCCAGAAATGATAAGAAAGCAAAGCTAAGTATTCCTGCAACCAACCTTTATAGAGGAAAAACCTACCATGAGTTCACCCATTGCCATGTTCACTGTAAATCCCTGGGATATGAAAAAAACCTCATTAAAAAGTAAAAGTGAATTGGGAATTAAATCAAAATTAGTATAAATAAGACTCTTAAAAACTCAGTTTAGGCATAGTTCTTGCTGTTTGGAGCTTTATAGGATCCATGGGGCCAGGCTGCTCCTCGGTTCAGTGAGAGTTCAGGCAGTCTGGCAATCCTCTTCTTTTGGCCAAGGCTCCTTTTCTGGCAACACATTCCCCTGTTTCTCAAGAATCTTCTTTTCCTCCAGATTCAACAGGACGTTGACCTGGATGTCACACAGCAGCTCACGGAAAGGAAAGACCCTCTGACACAAAACAGCGTCACTGGAGGGGTAACTGCAGTGTCAGGGAAGGCATCTGGAGGATGAATCCGGGAATACACCAATCGCTCCAAGCTACATCACTTTGCGTGGCTGAGTTTTATTTCCAGTCATTTTCAGTACAGCTGATGAGTCTTAATAGGGAAAGAACTTCTGTGTAGAATTCAGTAAATTACAAAAAACCAAACCAAACCAAAACAAAAAAAAATAAAAAAACCAGAACCACCACAGTTCTGCGGGGAAAAACTGGAATTGGGTTTCCATAATACGGATCTTTCCCAGAAAAGCCAGGCGTGGGTCAGCGTGAAATGAAACACCACACATCTGCAAGGGAGTTTGCCCAGTTCAACACCACACATCCACAAGAGAGTGTGCCCTGTTCCTTTTTCCATTTTCATCATTTGCCATCGCTTGAAACCTTCCACCGTGACAACTCACAGCCACAACCCAGCTCCTACTCAGTGGGAGCTCTGGGACACTGGGGCCGCCTGGAGTTGGGAGGGAGAGGACACAGGTGGCAGGGGCAGTGGTGATGGGTAGGAGAAGCCACCTCCTCCACCTCCCCTCTGTGAAATTAAGTGTACAGCTGGAACGAAGCTTCATTTTTCCTTTCCAGCAGCAACTCAAGGTGTGATCCATGTGCAGCACTGTTGGGATCTTAGGGCTGTGCCACAGATTCTCAGTGCTGGCCTGTGTTGATGGCCTTCAACCAGTGGTGACACTGACTTATTGTCCTTACAAGCCTCAAGTGACATCACTTGCCCTTTTCCCAGGGGCTGGGAGCCGAGCAAGGTGCCATCGGCACGGGTGCGATTTGACGTGACCACTGCTCTGCCCTGGGAGAGCCACACATGTGCGTGAACACCTCTGCACAGCCCTTCTCCAAATGTTTGTGCAGGAAGAGCCATAAACGGGGCTGTGTTGATCCCAAGATGCAATCCAAGTGTTTGAGTCTAGGCCTTATCTACATCACCTTATCAGGAGGAGGGAGCACCGATGCACCCCGGGAAGGGAGGGGACTGTGCACACCGGAGGGAACGGCCTCGTCCCTTCTCCCCTGGCACGGGGAGGGGACTGTGGGCAGAGCTGGGTAATGATTTGTCATCGCAAGGGCCGGGGTGTCTCTCTTTGCAGAGGAAACCTTGGCCGTGATTGACAGCAGGGCTGTTTTTTGCCGCTTCCCTCACTGTTGTCAAGTAATAATGAAGCTTTGTCAGTCCATCATGGACATGGATATGCCAGATTATGTCGACTCCTTGGACTCCTCTTACACCATGCTGGAATTCGACAACCTCCGGGTGCTCCCCAATAACACCGGTGAGATTTTTATTCGTTTCATCTTGAATAATCTCCGCTGTGTTTGTTACAAAACTGAGATCCTGGGAAAGACAGGTGGGAGGTGTGGGGCAAAGGGTGGAAGGGGTAATATTTAAGCAGCTGATCTGTCAACCTGTAGCATCCGTGGTTATGTTTGGGCTGAAATGAGACTCTTTCGCTTGCCAGTCCCATTTTCAGTTGTTCTTTTCCTTGGTGGGCTGAGCGCCATGTCCTGAAGAGTTTGGCAAATGCTGGTAGAGGTTTTCATGGCACTCCTTAGGTCTGTCCCCCTGTATGGCTTATGAGAGGAGTTAATACCAGTATTTCTTCCTTTAAATGCGTGTTTTATTCCCAATCTATGACTTAGGTCGGTATTTAATCCTCGGGAAAACACGTCATCTCAAATGACATTTGTCTATGACCGTGTGTCCCGTTCAAGTTGTTCCTAAGGACTTGGTCTGAGAAACAAGATCCAAATCATTACTTTAACTTGTATTTTTAAGGGTTACAAGATGGTCCAACAGTTTTTATGTCACAAAAGATCTTGGCTGTGAGGCAGGAGTGTTTATAGGCAGAGACTTCCGCTCTGTTCGCAGAAATAAAGCTCACTGTGTGGTATTTAGTTTTTGTTATTTAGTTTTTGAGCAGTCAAAACTACTCTGACATAAAGTGAATGCTATTCAGTGAAATTAACTGCTCACTGCACAAAAATAAAGGGCATTTTGGTCATATTGCATGAAACCACCGTGTAACTGAATGGGATCCCAATGTTAGAGAAGCCTTTGGAGAGTTTTGGCTGTGTTTCGTTTAATTTGTTAAGGAGCTTAGTGAAATTAAGATGGGATTTTCATGTTTGCTCATTAGCTGGCTCATCAAAAGAAATCAGAGTTTCAGTAGGACTATTGTCCACAATATAAAATGATTAGACTTATTATTGTGGGACATGGAGGGATAGTAAAGTTAAAAGGTCCATAGAAATTTGAATTTAAGGTTGACTTCAATAAAGCTCTGGCTGTCCCCAACTAAATATATTCTTTTTGCCAGCTGCAGATAGACTGGCTTTTATTTCTTATTCTTGCAGAAAGGTTTTCCACCTCCTATCCTACTCCAGAAATGTTATTTAACACAGATGTATCTCTTTGTCGCTTGCTGCCAAACAAGAAGATACTTTTCACCTTTTGAAGTGGTACGGATTACCTCAAAATTCAAAATTGTTTTGCAAATGAACCACGAAAGCCTGTTTGAGGCTCTCTGGTGATTCATGCAGTGGAACTGACAGGTTGAGTCTTTTCTGAACTTTATCGAGATCGGGATTGTGTTATTTGTTGAGCTGTTAATGAGTAACTGGTTCTCTCGGGAACGAGCTGTTTTGAAATTAGCTTGTTTGTCTTGGGTAAGTGTCCTCTTCTACAGTTTGTAAAAATAACTTCAAAAAAGACCTGAAATGTCCATGCATGGAAGCATATTTCCAACTGGCTAAATTCAGTTCCCAGAGGCAACTCAAAATCACACTTCCCTCTGTAGCTTCAGAAATAATTTAATATTTGTTAGAATCAAGAAATAGTCTCATTTTAGGTACTTTTACAATTATACTGTATTGTTTTAAGACATATTTTTCCCAACACTTGTGTGTATTTTTTCCCCTCCTAAATCTACAGGCAGCTTTGCCCTCTGTAAACAGGAACAGGAAGGGATGTAATATTTATTTTAATGGATTCAGGGTGGTTTCTTACACTCTGAACAATTTCAGAAGTGAAACTTAGAATATTTTCAACTAAGGTCATGCTTTCTTGAAACCAGCTCTTTTCTTCTTCGGAACATTATTTCATCAAAAATTTGGGTTAATTAGTGCTGTGGAGCACTTTGGGTGCTGAGCTTTCTGCTTCAGGAAGCTGCTGTTGGTCTGAGACTTGCCTGGATATGTATTTTGGACTTTCCACCTTTAAGTAGCCCATAATTTGCCAAATATTTTGAGACTAATTCAAAATAAAGAATAGAATCCATCATGGGAGGAATATAACAAATTGTCTGGTTTAAATACAAAGAACAGCAAAAGGAAACGAACAAAAATCAATGTTAATTCCCTCTTTCCTTTATAAAATATGTGTTGTACCAGCAGAAATTTTCCCATTCTGTACAAACTTGTTTCCTTTACCTTGGCTGCTGTTACAAGCCATATTCTCACTTAGTTTTTATGTGCTGTTAATACCCCTTTCCTCATACTCTTGTCAGAGCTGTCTCATTTTGCTTAAAATATGAAGCATTATTGAAATTCTGCACTAATCCTTTAGTTGAGGGAGTGTTTTGTCCCACGGTGGTGCTCGTTCTCCTGTCTCAGCACTCAACCACCACACTGATCCTCGGGACTTCGGCACAAGGTTGGTGAAACACCTTTCCCAGCCCTGCTGCTGACCCAGTTCAGACCACGAAAAAGCCGTGGTTTTTGGCAGCTCTTGGCCATCCCTCAAGCTGCAGGTTGTGCCTGGGAGGAGCTCTGGCCTTTCTGGCTGGCCTCTTCATCATTCTTCCAGTAGGATTTGGGAGCACCAAATCAAAGCTATGTTTTAGATCTCAAAACCCCCTTGTATTTGCTAAGAGCTGCTGTAGAAAGCCGCTGACCTGCCTGTGGCCTGGGTTTCAGCACTGACCCCCATCCTGCCCTACATCTGTGTGCACAGGTTTTGCAATGCTGGCTTTGACCACCAGCTTTGACTGTGTGTGTGCAAACCCACACCGGGGATCTCTTCACATTCCAGCCCAGCACATGGAATTCAGGGATTTCTTAGCTGCAAATTATGCGCACTGAGACTGGCTTGAATTTCTGGGTAGATCAAAGCAAAAGCCGTTCTGGAAAGAATTGTCAGACCATTCTCTTGTATGCAGTGTGCATCTAGAAAGTGTAACCAGTAATACAGCTGAAAGGAAAAGCAGGAAATGGTCAGGTATCACGAGAACATCCTCACTGTCCTTTCCTATCACTGCAAAACTGGCATCACCGTTTCACCCCTGGGTAGGTAATGACTTACTTAGAGGGGCAGTAGGTACCAAAAATTGGGATGTATTTCGGTTTTGAGCTTGGCTGATCCCAAATCTGGTGAAGCCACTGGGATACTTTCATCAGCATTAGTGATGTAACTCCCAACCTGCATACTGATCATATGTAACTCACAAAAAATGGTTGAAATTCAGATTTTTCTACCAGTGACCCTTGGGAACAGTCCTAGTGAGAAGTCTGGACACAACCACCGGTCCTCAGCTCAGCCTGGGGCCCACACAGGGTTGAGGGGAGTTATGGCCTCACTTGCATCTCTCCAGTGGAAATTCCAGAGGCATCGTGGCATGGCTTAGGAACTGTTCTTTTTACCGTGGTGATGAGCATCTATAACCAACACATAACTCTCAGCATCCCTTTCTAGGGTGGCAAGGACACTTGTGAGCTTGGCACAGTTGTTGTGCTCCAGCTGGATCCTGGCCAGATCCATCCCAGTAGCCCTCAAGCCCAGCTCTGGGTGACGCTGAGCTCCAGGTAGCAAAGAGGCACAGCGTGGGAAATGAAGCCCTGAGCAGGCTATCACCTCGTGTCAGGCAGGGATGGAGTAAAGGAAGCAGATTTCATAGGCAAGGGGCTGTGCTGGCAGGGATCCTGGCCTTCCTCTGCCTTTCCTCACAGTGGGCAATCCAGGGAAAACCCAGAATTCCCCAAATACCAGGCAGGTTTGAAAGCTGCACCTAATACTCTTCTGGTGTGTGCGATACCAGCTGTGCCTTTGCTGTTCTCTGAGCTAATTCTCATTTGGAACTCATCGTTAGTTGGTGACAGGCTTTTGTAATGAAAATGTATCATTGTAATTAACATGTGCATTCTGGCTTAGGGCTTTCCTTTTCTTTATTGTGTTTTTCTTTTTTTTTATTATTTCTGTTCACGTTCAGCCAAGCTGAAAAGGACACGTGGCTCCTGAGCAGGGACTGAGCTTTTAGCTGTGTAACTCCCAACTCACTCGTAGTTTGTCTGTGTTTCCATGGGTACAAGTGAGGGCAAAATTTGGTTTACTAATTTCCATGGGCCCTCACACACACAGTGCTGATGGACCTTCCTCCAGTAATACTTGGTTTAAGGCCAGATTTTTAATTTCTTCCTTCTATCAGCCAACAGCTCCTCACATGTCCTACTCACATAAAGGAAAAAAAGTCTTTTCTTGTGAGTAAATCCTTTCCAGCATCAGGAACATTTTGCACTCTGGACCTAACTGAAGGTCCATTGGAGACCCAAACTGGGTGACCTTGGCTTGATTCCTCTTAAGTCACTAGAGAAAGCACGAGTGGAGCAAAGAGGAAATTAGCCTTCTTATCTTTATTTTTGTTGGGCAATTTTTTTAATGGAATCCAGCACACTCAGCATGTTTGTTTATGGTCATATGCTCCTTCAAAAAATAGATGGAGCAACAGATGCACTAATGTTTAGCAGTACAATTATCCTCAAGGGAATATTGTAGTACAGCTCATTAAATACTGAGTTATTAAGTAAAATAAAATGAAGAATTGTTGCAAAAAAACCCTAAAAATCAATGTAAATTACCATTAAGCAGCTCTGACGTAGGCAATGTTCCCAAAGAACCCAAGTGTCACTTACTGACAAATGTCAGAGGGACCATCTTACACAGATTTTGGGAACAGGCAAATCTCAATTTCTGTCATTATGACCTAAGAATGATTTTAGTGCTGTCATTCTTTCTTGTCATGTTGCTCCCATAATGCTACAACCTACTTATTTATTCATCCATGAACCAGAAGGTGAATAAAGACCAAAAGGGTTTTTTTAAGGGAGTGAAGGGAATTCTGACCTTTGCATTTGTGAAGTCTTAGCTAAAAATGTCTTAATCTCAGCCTTAGCTAAAAAACTTTCCAGTTTTTGAAAAACTAAAGCTTTGTTGGCTGGATTATTCTGGGGGGGCTTTTGATTACAATTTTAATTGCATAGCAAATATTTTTGCTCTAAATTTTTGATGTGTATTCATACACAAAAATAGCCTTCTCTCACTCTCTGAATTTACACATGTTGTGTGTGGATTACCCAGGGCTATTTTTATGCCTTATGGATTAGAAGACTCCCTCTGGGCTGTCCAGACCAGATGACAATTCCTCCCCTTTGAGTAATTTTCTGAAGGATTTCTCATTGCTCAATATAACATCAGCTGAGCTTTCCTCACCCCTGCCCATCTTTTCTGTCTCAACCCAGAGACACGTCAGGATGTCTTTGTCCCCGTGATTTTTCCAAGGTCACTGTAGCACAAGATCAGCTCCCCTGGAATGCAGAACATGCTCCCAGAGGTGTGATAAATTCATAAAACCATCCTGCAGTGAGTGCCCAGGTCAGGACAGACTCCACAAATATTCCTCCTCTTGGTGAGATGTAAACACTCATCTGCGTCTTCGCAAGTGTCTCCTTATTTTTCCTTCCCCAAGCTGTGCCTCAAATTAGGAGGATTAAGAGGGCAGCGAGTGTGGTGGTTAAAGCCAAGGGAGAGGTTCAAAGGGGAGTCTTCAGCAGTGTGTACACACAGCCCAGGGCAGGCAGGGGCAGAGCTATTCCTGCCCCAAATGAGGGGGTGCAAATGGAGGACATGACAGAGGGCATTCATCTGACCTAATTTTAGGTCCCTAATTTAGAAGGTTGATCTTCCTGCATACCTCTGTTGCTTTCCAGTGGAAAGCAATGAGCTCTTCAGAGGGAATTTCGGAGCAGGAACCAGACTTAGAACTAAAGTGATCCCTGTGGGAGCTGCTGTCACTGCCTTTCAGCTGCAGAGGAACTCTCAAGAGCAGCCTTTTATCTCCAACACCTCTGTCAGGGGCATGAAGCAGTTCATCCTTTGTGCCTCTGTTACCTCTTCTCTGCTTTATATTTATTCAAGTTAAGGAGTTTTGTCCACTGTCCTCTGTGGACGCCAGCTTTGAACCATGTTCTTCAGGTGACTAGTCGAGGAGATGGCTCTCCATCCCTCAAAAACATGTACCTCACATCCAGGTGAGGTTTCTCTAAATCTATCAAAAAAAAAAGTAGTGATAATTGATACATTCTCACAAGCAGTTTGGGTTATGCAGCTGGAAATCCCTCTGTTCACTGAAGCAAAGGAAAACATCGATGGCAGAAGCAAAGCAGCTGAGCCACTCTCAACTGACTGAGGTTGGGAAGAGCATGACCAATCAATTTGGAGGCTTTTCTAGCATGTGTGGGGCTGTTTGCTTGCACAAAGCAAATAGGTTCTAATGGTCCCTGTTCTCTGCCCACAGAGGCCATTGCAGCTGAGTCAGCAAACACCAACCTCCTCCCCAACGGCGTCAGCTCCCTGTGCTCCATCTGTGGGGACCGGGCCACCGGCAAACACTACGGGGCCTCCAGCTGTGACGGCTGCAAGGGCTTCTTCAGGAGGAGCGTCCGCAAGAACCACGTCTACTCCTGCAGGTACCTGCCCCTTCTGCGATTAAAATGCAGTTTATGGGCGCTGTGAGTGGTTTGGGGTGGAGATCAGGTTGGATGGAGGGGCCACTGTGTCAAATGCCAAATTGCCATGGCATGAGTGCCAGCAGTAGGGCTGTAGTTTGGTTTATGGCTGGGGGACAGGGAGATGAGGAGTAAACTCAGTCCTATCTCGTCTTGGACCCCGAGACCCTCCGTGGCACTGAGAAATCCCTTTAGTGAATTCAGCATCATGCTTTCCCCATGGTGTAAATCAATGGAAAATCATAGACCTGAGGTTTGACTGGTGTGGCAAATACATAAATACAGGCCCTGAGTGTGGGGTGACACAATGACCCTGTCACAGCCCAGCAAGGAAAAGCCAAAGTGGCAAAGGACCAAAGCTCCAGAGATTTCATCTCAAACACAGTTTTTCTTGATTTTCCCTGTAAAAAACAACAAGCATCCAAGAGCCTGTCACCTCCAAAGCCTCCACACATCCTTCCCCTCACAGCTTCTCCATTTTTGTTTTGAAATAAAATAAATTATGTACACTGACATATCACCGATGATTTTATGATCATTCTGAGAAATGAGCGTGGACTAGAGATGATTCACATCCACTTTGGCACAGGTATCCATTTGAGAGGATTTTTTGCCCAGGAGGAGGCTATAAATTATAAATCTGCTATCTTCGTTGACCTTAGGAAATCGTGTTTATTTTAGCAGAGGAGAAAAGGGGAAAAAAACCCCAAACCTGAATACACTCAAATCCTTCATCTCTAATTAAAACCTGGAAGTTTTCTGTCTGTTCCAAAGCTCTTCCTCCTCTAAGGGCATTCCAAATTCTTCCAATGTGAGTCATCCTATTTGTTCAAAATGTTCCTGGTGTCC
The DNA here is from genome assembly GCA_013396775.1 of Cephalopterus ornatus. NCBI lineage: Eukaryota > Metazoa > Chordata > Aves > Passeriformes > Cotingidae > Cephalopterus > Cephalopterus ornatus. The sequence continues at coordinate 398,461 of VZRE01002870.1, forward strand.
TTATCACTTCAGGGCACACCAGCCATGAAACACACCTGGGGTGACAGCAGTGTCCACCCACATGTTGCCCATCCCATGAACCGTGGGATTCCTGAGGGAAGAGACTACAACTACTACTGGTTTCTTTGGAATTTCAGCTATCAGTCTCCTGGGAGTGGAGCTGCTACCCCTCCTCAGGAATCCATGAATCTCTGTGATATTTGGCAGCTCAGGGAAGATCCACAGCGTTGAAGCCAAGGAAATGGTCAAGCTTGTCTGCAAGTCCTTATTTGGTGAGCTGTGCTGCATTCAGCCCAGCTCAGAGCTCTGGTACATGAAGTACTTGAAAAGTCTTTGGGCCTTTGTACCTTTGGCTTTTAACTAGTCTGGGAAACCGCCCCAGCATTTACAACCTGGTGATGGTCCCGGAGCAACCCATGTCATCTCCTCTCTGCACAATAGATTCCTCTTCCATGGCTTCACCCAACGTGGCAAGAGCTGCAAAGTCTGCCTGGGCCACCCCTTGAACAGCACAGAGGTTCCTAAATCCCCATTGAAATAAGGAGGAATTAGGTGGTCCTGTGCCTCAAAACAAGGCCACAGACACAAAGGGCTTGTGGTCCATAATGCAGGTATTGCACATGAAATGGGACAGGTAACAAGGAAGTCAGACAAACCCTGACACCAAACACTCAAAAAGTGTCTGAAGGTGGGAGAAGGAGCTCCTACAGCAGCACAACTCGAGTCACAGCCATGCTTTCACAGCCAAAACCATCCCAGTCCCTGCAGGGTGAGTGGTCCGAAGTCACTGCGCTCCCATCTGGCAGGAGCAGTGCTGGGGAAGATGAGAAGCTGGGCCAAGACAGTGTTGATTCAATCCACTTCTTGCAAATCTTTGGCTCTCCTCTAGGTTCATGAAGAAGATCAGGGAGGTCTGGGGCTGTATTTGGGGCTGCTCAGGATGAGGGGGTTACAGATGCCAGGCTGGTTGCTCCATGCTTTCTTTCCCATCTCCTCCCAGGTTCAGCCGACAGTGTGTGATAGACAAAGACAAGAGGAACCAGTGCAGGTACTGCAGGCTGAAGAAGTGCTTCAGAGCTGGCATGAAGAAAGAAGGTAGGTGCAAAGGGAGCTTTCCAAACTGCCTGTTGCTGTCTCAGTCCCGGCTCCCACTCAGAGCACTGTGGAGAACAGCAGCAGCCCTGGCTGGAGAGATGATGCTTTTGTGTTGCAGTGAGAGACTTTTTTGTTGTGGCTGAAGGCCCCATTTCCCATTTTATCTCAGTTTCAATGAGAACCTGGTGACATTATTCACCCCTCCTGGAAGGCTGTTCTTTTTTTGGGGTATTTTAGTAGTGGGAAAGGGATGAGCTTCCTCAGGGTTTTTTTGGTCTCCAAGTGCTTTACAGCAGCAATTTCCTCTCTCCGTACCTGCTAGTGTGACTCCTAATCCCAGCTGTGCCAATCTCAGTGAGGATCTGCCATTCTCATAAATGCCATCAGCTGGCTACCTCAGATAGTGTGGTTGACTTGGCTGATGCTTGTGTAGCTTCATGCAACCCTCAGTGCAAGGTACAGCCTGGGCACGATCCTTTCAGTGCCAGAGTTGGTCCTTGGTGGCACAGGGCACGTGCCCAGCGCTCCTGGAGGAGATGAGTCAGGTGTCCCCCGAGCAGGAATGTGAGTCAGAGCCAAGCCCTTCAGTTATTCTGTCCTCGTGGTGGTTACAGAATGACCAGGAGCCACCAGTAGCACCAGTACTGAAGGGCCAATCCAGGCTCGGCCAATGCCTGCTGCTGCACTTCCCACTGGCTGTATTAGGAAGGAGGTGGAGCTTTGTAGGTTTGGGTACCAGTGACTATCAAGTGCCCTTTCAAGACGCTGAAGGAAACACTGAGCGTCACAGGGACTAATGCTAAGCATGAGAAAACCCACTCTGACAACCTGTGCCTACATCCAGCTTCCCTGGGAAAGTCTGGGACCTATCCCAGCATTTCTGCTCTCTGCTCATGCAGTGTCTTCATAGTGGGAGAGCGTGGATGATACTGTTTTACTGATTCCAAGCTTTCTGGGCTTGTCCACTGAGTGCTCAGCAAAGTGGGGGCCCAACCCACAATCGGTGGTACATCCCTGTGACGTGTCGGTGGTTACGTGATGGTTTCAACACCCTCCACCCTTCATTTGTGCTGTTTTCTAACCCACTGACAGCTGAAAGATGAGGGAGGTAGAAAGGAGCTTGAGAGTTTCTTTCCATGCCACCGAGTTTACCCAAGGGGTGAAATTGTGGTCCCACTGAAACCAAGGGGAAATTCACCACTCATTTCTGGTAATTCAGTAAGATTTCACTGGTGATGAAACAGTCTTTCCAATGTTCCGGCCATATGTTTTCCTGGAGAAGAGTGTCTTGAAATTTGGCATAAGTCATGGATGTAGCAAAAATGCCTACTGGCTTATTTCAGGAGAAATGGAGTAAATACAGCAGATGGAAAAATAATTAGAGTTTAAATTAATTAAGGCCAAACCAAAGCTGATCTGGTCAATTCTAGATGGGGATAAAGCCAATTGCTGATGCAGCTCCAGCACTTGGAAAGGCTGAAATCTGGTTATCAGCTCCATTCTTTGAGCTGAAGCATGATTTTTATTGGGTTTTATGGTAAAAGTTATAAAATCTTGGCTCAGGCCTTCATCACTGATTGCAGCTTGATGGAAGATGACTCATTTCAAGTTCCACATGGTCACATTCTTTGAAACTCTTTTATGAGTGCACAGTCAGGTTGTGTGCTCGCAGACTGCTCATGTGTTTGGGAAGGAGGATTTTAAAGCACCTTGAGCAAGTGCTTTGCAGAAATCAGCTTAGCTGACCAGAGCACGTGTGCAGGACTGTGAAAGAAATTTTCTTGCACAATTGTGTGCACAAAAAGAACACAGCTGTTTGCCTTGGGGTGGTTCTAGATTAATATTAAACTGAATTGCAAAGGTTTAGGGAAAAAGAGAAGCCATGTCTTGGACAGGGTTCTATTAGGAGGATACAAACATTTGTACAAAACCTTTTGGCAGTGTGCACTGATCTGTGTCAGGACATGGCAGCGGGGACACCCACACTGGCTGTGTTCCGTATCCCAAGAGCTTGACACTCTTTCCCTGGCACATCCCTTCAGAGCCAGCCCCTATAACAGCAATCAGACTTTCCAGAGTGTGGTAATAGCGTTGTTTACCCACAGCAGAGGGGAAGAAGCTGGAGATGATCCTTTTCCCAGGCACAACACACCTGGGGTGGGGTGAGCCAGGGCTGTGTCACCCTCACACTGAGGGTGCCCCACTGACCCACTGCTCAGTGTCTGTGTGTGCAGTGTTAGAGAACTTGCTGTTCCCCAGCAAAACTAACTGATAAACTGGAATTTTGGATCCAGAGTGATCTTTTTTTTCCAGTCTTCCTGTGTTGTAAGACATGATGTGACACTTTTGGGTCTTTCTTTTCCTCTCTGTTTTTTTTTTATTTCCATTCTGGAAACAGTTCTAATGGGTAAGATTTTTCAGGGTGCTATGTAGCCTGATAGAAGGGAAATTTCTGCCTAAAGGAAAATCCCTGTGATGCAAATACCTGAGCTAGCTTTAAGCTGTGTCAGGAGAGGTTTGCCATTTGGGGCAGCTGGGTGGATGTTGTTAAGAAAATTATCAATAGGATCTTTAGATTGCCTAGTTTGTACACTGAATTTGATCCTACCTTAGGAAAGGACCAAGACTGCCCCACACAAGAGACCCACACCTTCAAGCCTGTGCATTGAGATGGGACCCAGCAAGACCAAGATAGGGCCTAAGCTTGAGTCTTGTGGAAAGTCCAGTCCCCAGACTTCTTAGGAATTAGTTAATTCAGGAACAGTCCTATCCCAATTACTTTTTTGGTGCTGGGAATTCACTTTAATAGCAATCATCAAAGGGGAGAGAAAAAGGCTTGCCCGAACACAAACTGCTTCTGGTCTCCTGAAACACCTCTAAGATCAGGATTTAAGATTTTTACAGGGATTCCCTCCTTTATCCTTGTTTTGTGATTAGGGCCAGGACTGTGCCACAGAGGAGGTCTGGGTGTTTGGGGGATTTTCTGGGTGTTCTCCCCGGTTTTCTCTCTTTGCACGGAAAGTTCGATTTCCATTGTCTTGCTCAATGCTACCAGACAGGTTTGTGCTCACCACAACACCAATGTCTGAGGGGAACACCAGGTACTTAAACACACAAAGGAAACAGCAGGATACTATTTTTAGCATCTCACTGAGATCGTGTTTAACCTTGAATAAATTAGCAGGGTGTGATTTCTCGAGTGAGCCAGGTCATCTCCTCACACAAAGTGAATGAAAACCTGGAAGCCTTTTGAAATGCCAGCACTGCACTGTCAGGATTCAGTTTGCTGGTGGGAAAAAAAAAAGGAGGGGTTAATATTTAACCTCTCATCCCTTTCAAAGTAATTTATGAACGTACATGAACTCCTATAGTTCAGAAGTAAATATATAATAGTGCAGAAGTAAAAAGAATTATTGTATCACCTACTGCCGCAACACAGTGCGAGGATTTGGGGCTATTTTTTATTTATTTTTGTGAAACTGGACAGGTTTATAGGACAGTTTTATTAGTGTTTTGAAAGACCTCTGTCTTGTTTCATACCTTTTGTTTGCACACTTCTTCTGCCAGCTTTCAGAAACTGGGACTGCAGTTTATTGGAAAGAAGAATGGAAAAGATAAAGGATCTTCTCCACCTGCACAAGTCATAAATCACCCCAAAAGCCCGTGAAAGGATTAAATGTGTGTGTACCACTGGGATTTATTTGAGAATAAAACATAACACACCTACAAAATCTGAGGCATCTTGGGGAAAAAAGATTATTTGTGGGTATAAATTAATCTGGCAGCAGGAGGAGTAAATCTGTTAGTGAGAAACTAACAGTGTGAGCACCAATGAATGCCAGCACTGCACAGGGCACTTGCACCTCCCTGTTCTTGCTCTCTCCCTATGCCATTTATTAATACATTTCCAACTCCCCCAGCATTAAACAAGGATGTTTTTAGTGGAATAATAATGGAAACAGTAATTCCCTTATAGGCAGGTCTTTAACCTCTGCAGTCGCCGTGGAAAGTTACTGGTTTGCTGCTCTCCCCTTCCAGCCAGTGCCTGTGCCCGTATTTATTGGACTCCCTGGAGGTTCTTCATCCCAGGCTCTGGACCTGTGTGGCAAAGCAGCAAGGACACGTTGTTTGCGGGACAGGGGTTTGTTGCAATGCCACAAACACGCCGCTGTTTGCTCAGAGCCGCCCGCGCGTCCCGCAGCCGCGCCGGAATCCTCCCTGTGCTCCCGGCAGCAGGGTCCAGCCTTGCTCTGAACAACAAACCCCCTCCAGGAGCTCCTCTGCGTCACAGGGAGAATATGTTTGTTTTCCCATCTGCTTCCCACAGTCAGGACATGCTGTAGCAATGGCAATTCCCTGGAGGGAGACACGGGCATCATCTCGCCCCCTCTTCCCTCCCCCAGGGGAAAGCCCGGCTCGGGGCCACACTGTCCCTGCCCAGATCGTGGTGGGGACTCACAACCACTGAGGTCCCCTCTTGTGGGGCTGCAGTGGCCCTTCACGGTGTTTATTTGCTTTGGGAATGTGCAGAGGACAAGATTAGAGGGAAACAAAAACGGGGAGCAAAGCTTTTGCCAGAACCACACTGGAAACGGCAGCCCCTGGGAGTCAGTCAGCACTAGAGTTTTAGTCTTTCGTGCAAGTTTGCTGAGTTTTATTGATGCAAAGCCAAGATCATACCTGAGCCCAGCACCCCCAGGGCCAGCACATCCCTGGAGCCCTCCCATTGCCTCACCATGAGTGACCTATCCCTTCCTTTTTACAAATACAGTAAATATAGCAATATAATTACCACACAGTAATAGATTAATTTTTGTGGCAGGTAAAACATTAACTCCTGTTTGTATCTAATTCCATCACATCTTGGGTGCTTTCAGAGATAACACCCAAATCACCTTGAGAAAGTTGCTCTGTACCATCCACTTACACTTGAAGATTGAGCTTATCAGAGCATGAGGGAAGCACTGAAATATGTGCCATAAAAAAATCTGGGAGAAAAACAAGCTGAGGCTTCTTAAAGGAGTCTGTCATTGGGGACCAGGTCTGCCTGGGTCTGTTGGGCTTATGTAAAATAACACGTTGTAACTCAGTTGAAAAGGCAAAATTTGTACATTTTCTTGAAAGTGGGCAAAAAGAGCCCCATTAGCCCCTGGGAGCTACGTGGGGGAGCATCTGCTAGGAAACGAGGTGTAGAAGCTTGGGTGGGGACTTTCCAAAAAGTCAGTGAGGACACAGATTTGGTCAGGCTCAGTGCTGGATGCTGCTGCCCATCTTCCTGGTGTCCCAGTAAAAGCCATGAAGGGTTAATCCATTCCAGAGATTAATCATAGCTTATTTGTATAACCACCTTCACTTTTAGGCTGCTGAGGGTCCCTGGCTGAACACCTGCCATGCACAGGGAGGTGTTAAGGTGGGTTAGTGGAGCTTCCCTAGGACTGTAGTTGTTTTTTCCCTAAACTGATGGCTAATTGTCTGTAAAGGCTCCAGGAATATGTTTGTGTGTTGCATCTGTCACAAATCAATGTACCCATCCAGCCCCTTGCAGGCAAGGTTGGTTCTGAGGTACAGAGTGGTTTTGGTGGCTGGAGCCCAGCAGACCCCCCCAGGCACAGCCAGGTCCTGACTGACAGCAAGGCTGAGCCCCAAATATTGGAAAATAAATATTCCTGCTGATAAGGGGAGATATTGATTTCTGTCACTGCTGCTTGTTTTCTGCCCTTTCACTTTGTTGGCCTTTCATCAGAGGCTGGTTAGGAAAACAGAGCAGCAGTTGGACACAAGCTGACAAAAACTCACCTTCCCTCTCCTTGGCAAAACGTGCCCACGTTCCTGCTTTGCAAGAATTCCCAGGAATGAGTCCTGTGCAGAGTGATGCTCTAAAACAAGACCCAGCAGCGAGGCAAAGTCCCAAAAGAATGATGGCAAAATGATTTTGTTGACTCTGAAAAAAAAAAAAATCATTCCTGGAAAAATCTCCAGTGGCCACTTTTGAGACAAAGCCACAGTTTGACACCCAAGGGGTTAAAGTACAGAGTGAGCGGTGCTTTGACAGCTTCATCTGAGTCATTCTTTCTGAATAAAACCAAAGGAGTCTGGAATTTCTGGATGAAGGAGGAGAGATGTATTGCACTATCACCACATGCTAAATCTTCCTGTTCCCTCTGCTTTAAGGATCTGACAACTGCCTTTCTGAGCTGTAGCAAGATGTCTGAGCTGCCAGGAAAACACTAAGTCTGTGTTCAAGCTCCTTTCCCCAGACCTGTGTGCTGCTGGACAGAGGCAACAGGGCTTGGGGGAGAAACCAGCACTGAAATCAGGTGGACTGTGTCTAAATTCTCCTTTTTTCTCTGCTGCTGTGGCATTTGATGGCTGCAGTGGAGGCAAGTCAGCTCTTGGAGCCCATGTTGCAAAAATAAGCTGCTGAAGTGCAATCCACGCCTTATGTTCAGTGTGCAGGGCTGATGGAGAAGGGCTGGATGGGCTTTGTGCTTCAGGAAAAAGGAGGGTTTAAAGGGTAGAATGGGTCTCAAAAGTCAGTGTTTTTTTCAAGTTCACCATGGCATGGTCATAGCTTTCTGTCTGCAAAGAGCCTGGGCTGATGCTCACTCTGATGTGGTCCCTAAAATGTGCCCAGGGTCTGTGGTATCACTGTTATTAATGGTTTGAGACACTCTGAGCTGATTTCCAGCTCATTTTCCAGGGATTTGCAGAGGGTGGCAGCTGGGCTGGGTACAAACTCTGGCTTGGTCTGTTCCCCAGCTGTGTGCCAGCACTGCTGTCGGGGTTTCTGGCTCACTGGAATCAGCAGCATGAAGGACAAGGCTGAGGGAATGGTTTTGAGGGGGAATCAATGAATTTAAGTTTCCTTTCTTTGGACCTTCCTTAATGAGTCACTTTTCCTGCTGCCCATGAGCGGTGGAGATGTCTCCTGGGACCACCACCTGTGATGCCTCAGGGGCAGGGGTCATTTCAAGGGTATTAGAGGGTGAGTTTTCCGGTGCTGCCGTAAGATGAGCTGCAGCCTCAGGAGCATCCTGCTGTGCTGGGAGCTCAGGAGAGGAGTCCTCAGTGCAGACATGGCAGAAAGGGTATCGAAGGCCAGGGCTCCAGCACTGTGGGTACACCACCAAGTGAAAAGGGTTGACACTAAATGCCTAAACTCCCCCTGAGCTGCATCAAACCCAGTGGGAGCAGCTGACATCCCACAGGTGTTGCTCTGACTCCCAAGTAGCCTTATCTCCCTCTCGGGCTTGGTCTTCTCCCTCCCTCAGAAGCCTCTTTAGTCTTATTCCAGATTCCAACAAGAGTGGGGTGTCTTGCAGGTGCTAAAGACTTATCCGCTCCTGTTTAGGCACCGCAAGGAGCAGCAGCCATGGGCTGTGGGGGAATTTTCTCACAAGCGCTGTTCACTCTCTTCCCAGCCGTGCAGAACGAGCGCGACAGGATCAGCATCCGCAGGAGCAGCTACGAGGACAACGGCTCCCTCTCCATCCACGTGCTCACCCAGGCTGAGGCCATGGCACAGCAGGTATGACATATGGAGAACAGCCCTCCAAACGTGGCCTTCAGCTATTCCAACCCACTACACCATCCAGGTTTTCCACCTTTTGAGGTGGAATTTCTTATCCAATTTTTGTTTTGCTGTGTGAGTTTAGCCTTTGCTATGGTTTGGCAGAATGTTCTTTATCCAGTAGTCATTCACTGTAAGAGAAAAGCAGTTAAAGAACAAAGGAACGTGTATTTTAAGTTGTTGAAGGAAAGGGTCTCACTTTTTTTTGCAGTTTTACAATTCAAAAAGTGAAGTGGAATTTAAACAGCTGCAGAGAAAAAAAGAACCCTCTTCATAGTCAAATGGTTCTAAATGAAAAAGGAAAGAAAACAATCAAAAATCCTTATCAAGTTCTTTGGGGAACAGAAAAGGAGGAAAAAGTTTAAGGAAAGCCAAAACATCTAATGTTGCAGTTGTCACAATTACTCATATCCTATGATTGAGGAATAGGTAATCCTGAGATTGAGGAAGCAAGGTAAAAACGAGCCAAAACTGGCCTTGGATCTTCTTTGTGTCCTTGGATGGCTCTTGCACAAACCCACAGGGAAGAAAATGCATTAGAAATACTCAAAAAAAGACAGGAAAAATCCTTGGTGCATTATCAAGGCAACATACCCTATTGCCTTCGAGGTGTGAGGTACAAAGCTGAAATTCCAGGGCTTAGGGATGTTGCAGACCCTGGATCCCCTGAAATTGTTGCTGCACCCCTAAAAACTCCTGGCATTCACATGGAAGTTTATTCCTCCTTGCTGCACACTCTGCCCTCTTCAAACATAACATTTCCCTTATGGTCGATTGTATCTTCTTATAACTTCCTCATCAGGGTAACAATTTTAAGTTGGAAAAATAATGTGAATAAAATCACTGGGCCTCAGCTAATGCTGATTGCTTTTTTCATTTCATGTTCCACCATGAATTTCACCTTGAGTGTCCTTTAAATTCTTATGCAAATACCCTTTCTCCACTGAAACATATGGTCCAGATGTTGCATATTACATGCAGCAGTGAGTCCACTTCCTTTTCAAAAAATGATGATGTTTTAACCCTCTCCCCCCTCACTCAGCCCTTCAGAGATCAAAAAGGGTGTTTTGTGTCCCAGACAGCAACTTGGAGGAGAAAGGCTGGATGCATTTCATACATTTGGCTGGGTTAAGTGATTGATAGAGAGCTGAGCCCTGATGCTGCTAGGAATGGGAATATGAATCAGATTTTGTCCTGGAGAGTGGGGAAGGAGGCAGAGGAGGGAGGGGAGTGTGTTGGGACTGAGCACCACCTCGTGGAGGCTGCACCAGGGGCTGTGCTTGGACAGGACACGCTGCTGAGCAGATGAGGGTGAAACCACAACGGGAAACGACTTGTCAAGGGCCTCATGAGGATGAATCGCTGCTCTGGAGGGTGGGGAAACGGCTTTGATCTGATCCCAATGCAGCTGGATTGTTCCTCTTCCAGTATTTATCCCTGAGCCCGGTGCACAGCACGGACATTGCCATGAAGAAGGTTGCAACCATCAATGACGTGTGTGAATCCATGAAACAGCAGCTTCTGGTGCTGGTGGAATGGGCAAAATACATCCCAGCGTTCTGTGAGCTCCCACTTGACGACCAGGTAAAATGCAAAAGCCTTTTCCCTGCAAACCCACTGCCTTTGATAGGAATTCCCAGCCTCGGATATGAATTCCCAGCCGGACCTTTCAACAGGAGAATCCGACGTTGACATGCAGGTCACCCTCTGCAGAACAATAAACTAACAGGAGAGGAAGAGTAATAAAGGCCAAGGGATCAATTAAAAATAACTTGAGTAGCCAAAGTCACCTAAATATAATAGAGTTGGTCAGTCCAGTCTGCAAAAGGGCCCAAAAGTCCTAAGAGATTGATTTTCCCTTTACTGGTACCTGGCAGTTGAATGTAAAAGCTTTTTATTTCCTAAGAACTCAACTAACTCAAGCCCCTCTTAGCTCATTTAGCTGAAAATAACTTCTTATTTAGTTTGCTGTGAATGTAGCACTTCTCAAAGTGAACCCATTCTCATATTTTCCAGCTGTTAGTAGTACTTTATCTGTAGATCTGACAGATCTAAGCAAACACCAAATTTGACTTAATTAAACAGCAACATCTCACCACTCCTTTCTCTGCTTTTTAAATATAATATTATGTCTTTCTTCTGTGCCCTCTCCAGGTTGCCTTGCTCAGAGCCCACGCAGGGGAGCACTTGCTCCTCGGGGTGGCGAAGAGGTCCATACCATACACTGATTTTCTGTTATTAGGTAAGGTAGTGAAATCCACTCCTGCTTTTGTAATTCACTCCCCCAGGTCATTGCCAAGTATTCTGCCTACCTGAAATCCCCTCTCCTGGGCACGGTCTGCACACCTGGGATGAGACTCAGTGCTTGGGAAGTGTCTGGAGAAGCGTAAAAAGGAGCAAGTAAATTCAGAGGGATTTTTATAACTCTTCCCTTACTGCTTTGAAATTGTGGATGAGAATCCCCCCGAGCATTTAACTGGCATCTCAGACTGTGTTGACTTATTTTTGTAACTGAAATTGCTAAGACACAAGCAATGAGGTATTTGGATATCTGTCCTTAAAGACTTAGCAGAAAGGTCTATTAAAAATTCTAGTGCACCTAGGTATCGCCTTTTCATGCAGCTCTCTGTCACCAAAACCACAGGTGAGATTGTTCTTGGGAAAATGAGAATGTGACCTTGAAAACCAGACACTAAAGAAAAGGGGGAGGGATATATTTGTTTTAAAAAAACCCACACCAAAAATAAAGATGCAGCACTGCTTACAAACAGGTGCTCAATATAAGAGAGGGTAAAGCAGAGCAGAACGTGGAGCAGGCTTTGTGTACAGTGTGGGTGCACTGACATGTGCAAATGTGATAATTAAGGACTAAAGAATGAGATCCATGGCTTGCTTCTCAACTGGGGATCAGATTAGGAAGCTGCAGACTGGGAATCTGCTGCAAATGGGCACTGGGACCACCTGGCAAACAGGCCTTGGGGTACCTGCTGGATGAGATGGTGTTTGCAGAGCTAGAGCCAACACCTGATGGGGAATTTCTCTTGCCTCCCCAGGGAATGATTTCATCATCCCAATGCACTGCCCAGAACTGGAAATCGCTCGTGTGGCCACCAGAATCCTGGACGAGTTGGTGAAGCCCTTGCGGGACATCCAGATCGATGACAACGAGTACGCCTGCCTGAAAGCCATCATCTTCTTTGATCCAGGTGGGCTTCCTCCTGACTGCCAACATGGGCTTGAAAAGGAGTTGGGGGCCCTCCAATAAGCAGAAAAACCCCTTGGCAGCAGCTCTGCATTTCACTCTGTCTGTGCTGCAATGGCCAGTGCCCAGCAGTGCAGTTGGAAGTGACCTATTACTGAGTATTCTGCTGTTTAGCAAGTTAGGACTCCAGCCAGGCTGATGTGCAAGACTCTGCAGGCCCTGGAGCAGTTTGGCTGCTTCAGTAGCTTGGCTTTGGGAAAGCCCATCAGCCTGAAATGCGGGAGATGACTATTAAGGACATATATGCCTGTAGTGAATTATGTATAAGCGAAGTGAGTCAGCAGAGCAGCAGTGGAGCTCCATCAGGGTCCAGAAAGCACCATTAGAAACCACAGAGAGCTGGGCTGGTCAGGGCACCCAGAAGTATCAGGGCTCTGCTAATGGATGCTGCTGGCAGCCAGCACTGGCCCAGGGCAGGGCTGATCCACACAGGATGGAGAACAGGGAAACACAGAGGCAAACAACAGCTTGTTTTCAAGCTTTGCTGGCTCCTCATTCCAGAGGCCAGGGGCGTTCTGTCTCAGCTCAGGCTCCCCCCAGGCACTGTTGCTTCTACAGCACACAAACAACCTCTTCTTGCTACAGCACTGGGGTCCCCTCAGCGTGTATTGCCCTGGAGCTCAGAGAAGAGATAGGGAAACAACCTCAAGCCCAGAACAATGCCCTTTTATCCTTGGCATCTATTAGCATGGGGAAATTAGAGTATCTTCCAGTAATTATCGCTTTCTGCTGCATTTGCTAATTCAAAATCAAGATCCAGGAGTTTTAGAAACACCACAAACTTCAGCTCTCCAAAGAGTGAACAGAGTGAGGGTGGTATTAGCAAATTGAGTTTGACAAATCACCTTCTCAGCTGATCAGTGTCTCTGTGCAGCTTTAGATCAATGTGACAGTGAGGAGCTGAGGTTTCAGCTGAAAGGAAACACTGTGAAGCTCTACAGAAGTGGAGTTCATTCATGCTAACAAGCAGGCACGTCCTCAGAGCTGCATGCTGACATACAATCATTTGTTAACCACTTTATCTCATCTCTTGGCACCATGATCCCTAAAATGTGGTGCCTGTGGTTTCTTTTTACACAGTGAAGAAAATGGTGCAGTGATCCAGAAATCTCGGTTTAGACACCAGCAGACAGCAGTGGAAACCTGTAAATCCCAGCACTTCACCCTACCCAAAGTCACATTTACTTGCTAGAGCAAAGCTGGACCAGTGACCCATGAAAAATAGGGTTTGACCACAGGTCAGAGACAGGAGAGCAAGACAAGAACCTGCATGGAGTGTAATTACAGCATATGCAGGCACTAAAACTGCGTGGATTTAGTGGTAGTAGCTGGGACTCAAAGTTTTCAGGGAAATTTTGGGCCCCCCAAAAATTTAACTTCATACCATCTTTCCATCTTGTCAGTTGTTTGGTTGGAAGCATAAATATGGTTTAACTTCTAAATCTTTCCTCTTTACTAATGGTGGTAGGCAGACATAGCCACCTGAACCAAGTGTCTGTTTTCTTACTGTTTCCCTTCAAAGTCTCCTCAAATTATTGTTTCCCCTCAAATTACTGTTTCTCCTAAAATTCCCCTTACTGCTTCCCTCTTCCACGTGGGATATGAAGTAGTGGCATCCCAATGCTAATCTATCACCACATCTTGGACTCTGTCAGAGGATCACCGGCATCGCATCCTTTTCCCTCTACAGAGCCTGACTGACAGGGCAACGCTTCTCTGGTTATACAGGCCAGCAATTAACTTCATTTTCCCCCTCCCCAGACTGCAAAGGCCTGAGTGAGCCTGGGAAGGTGAAGAACATGCGCTTCCAGGTGCAGGTGAACCTCGAGGATTACATCAACGACCGTCAGTATGACTCCCGGGGCCGCTTCAGCGACATCCTGCTCCTGCTGCCCCCCCTGCAGAGCATCACCTGGCAGATGATAGAGCAGGTCCAGTTCATGAAGCTCTTTGGAGTGGCCAGGATTGACAGTTTGCTGCAGGAGATGCTCCTGGGAGGTACGAACACTGCTGAGCAAGGACACCAAAGCTGGATTATCTCAAAGCTTTTATTTACAGGGCTCTGTGTCCAGGTTTGTGTCTTCTGGAGGATGTGTGGTAGGGAGAACAGGGATGGTTTTAAACTAAGACTAGGCTTAGATTTGAAATTAGGAATAAATTACTGTGAGGGTGGTAAGGCCCTGGCACAGGTTGCCCAGAGAAGCTGTGGCTGCCCCATCCCTGGAAGTGTTCAAGGCCAGGTTGGACGGGGCCCTGAGCAGCCTGGTCTAGTGGAAGGTGTCCCTGCCCATGGCAGTTGAAACTAATGGTCTCTAAGGTCCCTTCCAACTCAAACCATTCTATGACTCTATGAACTGTAGCTTGAACATGGGTCCCTCTCACTCCAGTCCAATCCCAGAGCCCTTTCTTTCCAGTCTAGCTCTAAAAATCTGACAAGTTTTATAGCAATGGGTACTCTCTGTGATGTGACACCAGTGGGGCACTTGACTTTTAGGCCCTCTACCAAACTGAGGCAGTTTCCAAGAAGACAACACATTTTTTGTTAACAACGTGCAAAAGTTATAACTATATGGGAAATGCTGGTAAGAGCAGCAATTGGGACACACACACAGACAGAAGAACAATGTGGCTGCATATTAATTGAAAGCCCAGACATCCCAGGAGGTTGTTCCTAGACAGTGAGAGGCTGAGAGCAAAGAGGGCAGCAGAGCAGGAAGGAAGCAAAGATGAGCCATTAACCTTCACCCACAGAGGTCTTCCACATCCTCTCAATAAAGAAGATTTAGCCCAGAGCATCTGGTTTCTCAGTAACTATGCAAAGAATAATGTCGTTTCCCACTTTCTCTGCAGGAACCACCATTGATCTCCAGTACCAGTCAGGGCCTCCCAACCTCAACCTGGAGCCGCTGCCAGGACACGTCCTCCAAAGCAACATGAGCTCTGTGATTCACACAGCTCCAGATCGTAGGTGTCCATCTTCACATTGTTAATGTCAGCATAATGAAGGGGCTGGGCAGGAGAAACAGTTAAGAAAAAGATATTTATTTATATGAAAAAAAGTTCACAGCCCCTCTGGCTGACTCCTTTACGTGCTTCCAAAGAGAAACTGGGATTTTCACATGGTAGCATGATCCAGGGGGATTTTGAGATGTTACTAAAACATCACAAGGTTGAAAAAAAAAAAAAAAGAAATCAAGATCAGGGACAGTGTGTTTCTATGGTCGTGGGCAGCACCGGGAAATGCCACAAAACAGGACACATGGTTATTAGTGGCAGGAGTTCCCTGTGCAAAGCTGGTTGTTGTCAAACTGAATACAAGACTATCTTCAACCACCCTGGGCACTGCTGCCAGGCCATGGCTGTTGGTTAAGGCATTTACCCACTGTAGGACCATGCTGTTAAAAAAAGAAAGTAGACCAGGAGTTGTAATTTAACAACTGCTGCCATGTAATCACAATGCCTTGCACACACAGTGTCCTTCTGCCAGTTACAATCATATACCTCTTTTAGTGTATTTTTTTTTTCTTGTAGGGTATTTTTGTTTCTTGTTTCTCTGCCATACAAATGTTGGCATCATGTATTTTAGGTTGTTTTTATTTGGTTTTTTTAAGCCACCTCACAGCACAGGTTAAGGGAGATGCTGTGCTCTGGAAATGCTGTACAGTGGACTGCAGGTTGAGCTCTCCTCTGCTGAGGAGAGGAAGGACTGAAAAGCAGTTGCAGGCAATTTCCCAAGTGCAAAATACTGAGAAGAGCTGGCACTTGCTTATCAGTCCATCCTGGGCCTCCTCACAAACCAGGAAGAATATACCAGAATATGCCTGAATTTGGGATGGATCCCCCTGCCCTGTCCCCCAGACTCCTGCTCCAGTTTGCTGACTTCATTTGGGCTCTGCTCTATTGAAGAGCATCCAAGTCCACGTTAATTCTGTTTCTTTTCTCTCCCACAGCATCTCCTGAAACATCCCTTCCATCTCCTTCTACAAGCACAGGCAGTGAAGACTATAAACTAGGCCCTAGCGCAGGACCCAGCGTCGTAGCGCAGCTCTTGCCTCAGACAGTGATGCCCAAGCAGGAGATTTTATAGGGAGAGGTGGAAGGAGAAGCTGGGAGCAATGTGGAAACCGTGCTGACAGTGAAACGGGCCCTTTCTCTTTGCAGAGGCAAAGCACAGCACCCCCCTGCCCACAGCCGGACCCGTCGCTCACACCCTGTCCCGGCCGTGACTCAAGCCCCAGGTCCCAGCCTGCAGCAGGATCCTCACCTTGGGAATTCCCACCACCTTTGCACAAGGGATTGGGGTTCATGCTCTTCCCAACAGGACCAAGACTGCAAGATCTTTGGAGCACGCCTTCTGATTGTGTTTGTTATCGCCTTGCTTGGTGCCATCACGACCCTTTTAAAGCCTTCAGCCACCTTCTTCATCCAAACAAGTGCCTTGCAGAGCTCCTGGTAATCACTAACATGTACAGCGTGTCCTGAATTGCTATGGAAAGGTCTATTCCCATCCAAAATTTAATTACACTCCCATTTCTCCTGCTGCATGTTAAGCTTTAAGAATATCTTCATAACCTTCAGCAGGCCAAACATTTCTTATTCCACACAGAGGTGCCTTGTTCCACACAGGCCAGCCAACATTTAATGCTGGTTAGTTATTATTAATGATCAGGAATGCCAACATTTTGTCATTTTCCATCATTTCCAGCATATGTTGAGCCCAGTTGGAAGGCATTTGATGGACCTTCTACTTTGTGAGCACTTCTAGCACAGCTCCAAGAGGGCAGCAAGGATTTCTGCCCCACTCCGTGGCTGCTGGTCTGGGAAACCCTCAGCTCAAGGAGCTGTTGACTTTCCCAAACCCTGCTTTGTGCAACACACATAACAAAAAATGCCCCAGAATACCTTTTCCCAGTACACGGATATGATTTTGCTGTAGTTTCATGTTTCTTTGTAGTATCTGCAACCTAAACCTCAGAGCTCAAAATCAGCCAAAAAAGGAAGAGGCAGATCTTCCATGAGCCACTTAGAAAAAACTGTTTGTATTTAAAACATAAGGTGTTTCTGCATTTAATGTAAAACTTAAATCAGTTGTAGGTGACCAACCAATGACCAGGCTACAACTGGTTAAATTAGCCCAACCATGACTCTACAGCCTCAAGATTTCCTGAAGCGTGGTATTTGTGTTAGGGAGTGGATTTCAACGCATCTCAACTTCATTAGAAAGCAGAGTATCAGAGTTCTACAAAACTTACGCTCATTTGTACAATGACCTCTGGCAGACAGCTATGCAGGGAGCAGGAGTGGCCACACCGAACATTAGAACATGATGGAAAACTCTTACTTCTGTTCCGCTGGATAAAATTCCAACCCATGCAAGGCCTTGTTCACGGCAAAACTGAGATGATGGTGCCCAGCGGTGGCTTTTTGAAGCACTTGGAGCTCCTTGGGGGAGGACACCATGGAAATGTGATCTCATCAACTGAAAGAGAAGTTGGGAGGAGCATCTGACCTTCCACCAGAAGGGGAACACTCAGTATTCATTCCTCGGGGAGATATTTAGTGTTGCCATTCTACAGCACCAGAGAGATCTGAAAACCATCAAAGACTTGGGTTGAATTTCACCTGGATCACAATGTTTTATTTTTCTCCTGCCTGTGATAAATTTGATCTGACATTATGTGCTGGTAACTTCCATTTGAAACAGCTCTATCTGGAAAGCAGGTCCCCTGGAAGCATTCCTGCTGCATGACAGATGCAACTGCACTGAGCCAGCATTGCTCCCAGTTCCTCTAGCAAGCCGATTACATTCCTTTTCGAGACATTAAGTGTACGTTTATACTCATTAATGGTAAGAAAATAAATTTAGGGGGGAAATAAATTCCATATTCTCATATTTCATATGGACAGTTTGCCTTTTGTCTTTCATTCAAAACCCAAGGTTCTCTACTGATTTCGCCAATGCAAATAGCTTTGGGAATTATTTTTCATAAAAAAGAATCATCTATGGCTGCAAAGCTCAGCTTTCACTTGAGACTGATGGAATTAATAATCTAAGGTATTACAGAAGAAAATAAAGTTGTCCAGGAACTAGAGGATATCAGATTGAGCTCCAGTGTTCAGTTGGTTGCAGCAAGAATAATTTGCTCCATTAAGGCCCAAAATAGATTCACAGCAAAAACCCCTTTCTGGCTTCCCTATGTCAAACCCCACTCTAAATCAAACGAATATTCTTATGCAAACATACCTTGGAAGTGACTATTTCATTAGATTTATTGGAATCATGATTTTGTTCACAAAAGAGGTTCCAAGCCATTATTTAAAAATATTCCAGTTGCTGGGCAAGATGCCACTGCTTATGAGAACGGTGCACCTCAGGTTGTAAAGTCTGACCTATTTCTCTTTAAGTTATCTGTTTCCTTGCCAGTTACAATACTGGGCTTCATTAACATTGAATTTAGGTCTTATATTAACTTTATCTTGCACTGCAGTGTGAAAGAGAAATTGCAGCAATATTTTGGAGGTGCAAAGCTTCATTTATGTTATTAAGACGCTAAGCCGGTGATTGCTTTGATGCCTCTTGGCTGTTTTCCAGACTCTAGCTGGGTATGACAAGAGTGATGTGCTTTACAGTAGCACATGTGTTACGAGAACACAGTCAGGAAAGGCTAAAATAAAGACATTCAGAACACACACACACAAAAAAAAAAGAGTGAAAGAAGCAAAATAAAAAATTAATCTCATCAATGGAGAAGCACCAACCCACATTAAACCACAACGTACATCACATGAACTGACCTGTAACTCTGTTCAGAAGAGCAACACTTAAAAAAATATACAGAACCAATGCCGGTGCACTTCATTTTAGTGTTATTAACATATTCCATCATCATTTTACAGTCCAATTTCTGTATTTCAAAACCCCTTAAGCCACTTTCCTTCTCCAGTAGCATTAAATACATTCACATACGACCTTGTTACCAACAGAAAGAAGTGAGAGCAATTGTAGAAACACAACACTTGTGCACAGCAGGGCATAAAATAGCCCATAAGTGAATTGCTTCTTGCCCGGGGTTCACAAAACAATATTGACATTACTACTAGAAATTAAACAAAAAAATGAAGAGGAGATAAATCGGCAGGATCCATCTGCAGAGACGTCTGTTCTCTTTGGAGAGTAAACAAGCTCTTCCCTAAAATACATGTAAACACAGCCCAGCCCGACTGTTGTGGCACACAAACATCATCAAATCATTAACCTGCTTATAAACACAAGCAGCACTGGCACAGAGTCTGTGTTCATGTCTTTGGAGCTATTTTCTCCATAGAAACAGCAGTGTAGAAAAGATATTAGACCTAAAAACATATCAAAGTTATTTTTTAGAACTATTGCAAATGGGAAATAGTAAACTGTTTCCAGCCTCTCCATCCTTCGCTGCTGGAAACACCTCATTCTCCTCACCCTCGTTGGGGTGGACACTCGTGAGCTGCTCCTCTCTGACCTGCACCTGAAGCTGCAGAACCAGTGGAAAAAGCCAGTATTTGCACAGAGAAACTGGGGAATCCAAACCTGTATCTTAGACAAATACCTTGGAAGTGCAAAGCCTGAAACATCATGCTAAGTTTTCACGTTTTCCCACTCTCCTCAGACAACAGAGATGGAACAAGATGATCTTTAAGGTCCCTTCCAACCCAAACCATTCCATGGTTCTATAACAAGGATGCAGGAAATGCCCAAGAGCTAAGCAGGTAGTGCAGCTTAATCCCCTTAATAGGCAGAAGGAGCATCTTTAATTTGGAGCAATATCACCTGTCACTTGATATAAATAAATACAAATTACAAGCCAAAAGATGCTAGACAATTACCCTGAAGTTGTTCAGCCTAAATACATGTGAATATAAACACAGATGTGCAAAAAAAAAGTGACATATCAAGAAGTTAATCAACTAAGACTTCAATTCATTAGTTTATTTTTTTTTAACATTAAAAAAATTACAACAGAAGGGTTTGAAAAGCCAAGTAACCCGGATTTCACACACACACACACACACACTTGCTAAGTCACAGGGTTTAACCGTTTGGAGTGATATTTTCTGATTTCCATCATTAAACAATATACACATTAAGAGCCTCATGATAAAGCCAGACACATTTTTTCTCCCCCCAAAACTTTTAAGGTGTGCAACTGAATATGCACAGATTTTTGTGGCACTTCCAGCTTTCCCCTCAGCTACACGAGACACTTTTGTTCGTTTGACTGCAATTTCAGTGGACTTTCACCTAGGAATTCTCCAGCATCACACACCATCCCCCCCCCGCCCCAGCGAAGTGAACATATTCCATAGTATTGCACAGTTTTGTTCACAGGGCCGTAGATAATCCATGGATCCCTCAGGAATTTCACCCACCCAGTAGTACAAAACCTGATGAAGCTGAATCAAGATGCCACAAACTGTTACAAAGAGATGGAGAAGCAGGTCACTGAAAAAAAAGAAAGTACAGCTTGTGCAGTGCATAAACATTGTAATGCAAGATTCTTCAGCACGTGGAACTGCTGGAGGTGGGACAGGTCATCAGTGCTACTGGCTGAGCAAAAGCAAGAACAGGACAATTTTAAGGCAAGTCCCAAAACAGGGAGCTATTTACTTTCTAGGCACGATTTCAAGCTATGCATCAAGGCTCCTGCTTTATCCTTTATATTCTCAGTGATTTATAGATTAACAGTAATACAAAAAAATAGTCTAAATGTCATTTTCAAAGAATCCACTTTTAGCTGAATTTCATTACTTACAGCTTGTATTTCATTACTTGCAGATTTATGAATGTTTCTTAGCACTACTGTTGTTTGTCAGGTTCACATAAAGCAGTTCTAGATCTATATTGCTCTCATTTCCTCAGAGTAGTTTTGGTTGGAAATGGTTAAGTTCAAAATAATTTGTTCTATTGCAGATGTTTCTACACTTAAGATGTGTTGAACTTGAGAAAGAGGCAACTCCCCTCGTTCCCTTGATGTCTTTGTCCAAGGGATCATTAACAGCTTTCCTTCTAGGAAAAATCTGTACAATAAAAAAGGGGCAGAGCAAGACCATACAAAGACAACTGTTTTCAGTGAATTCCCTCCATCTGCAGTACATTCTTTTAATCTCACACAGCAGGATACAAAAATCACTGGTCCCACTCATCCCTGCAAAGGCCTAGACACAAACTATCCACATCCAGTTCCCCTGGAATCAATGCATTACGGATTTGGGCAGGGTTTGGCCCACAGCCAGGAGTTGTAAGTGTTGTTTAGTGATGATTTAGCATTTCCCAAAATGCCAGAGGAGATGAACAGTGCCAAACACAGCCGTGCTTCAGTGAGCCTGGGAAGACATTGGGCAGGGGGTGTCAGTGCCTCTGCTGTGCAGAGCTGTGCCGGGCACCAGGCCCTGGAGTCACTTGCATATGAGGAATGTGTGCCTGGAGTGGGACACAGGAGTACAGCTCTGTTCATTAGGACAAGCTGAAAAATGAGAACTGAACAAAGCACTATTATTCCCTGAAATCTGGATTGAGAAGGCTAAGTCTCACTGGAGATCAGCTTCCACCCTTATGCTCCTCCCGCTGATTGACAACTGCACCTAAGGATATACTTCTTATAAAAACACACAGGTAATTCCCCAAACGTTTATCAAATAAAAAGGGTTTAACAAAAAATGGGTAATTAATCTCATAAAATAAATTACAGTAGCATGACAACATTTGGCTTCTTTAGTGTGACCACGTGCTTTTCCTCTGGTATCTTGCTGTTCAGACCATTGCAGATCCAGTTCCTGTCTCTGAATTAATGAGATGTCTGTGACAATAAATGTAGAAAACTCTGCTTGCTACAAGCAAATGTCTGATATCAGTTTCACCTGGTCACAGATTATATGTAGACAGCCTTCTCTGGCCCCAAAATAAATATTATATAGAATTCTTGCAAGTTCCAGCATATTTAGGCTCAAACAGAAAACTCAGGTCCTCCTTTCTTTCCTCTCAGTAGAAGTTGCCTGATCCGAAATCCTGCAAAGGGATTGATCCACAGGAGAGAAGGCTGACCCCCAAAAACTGATTTCATCCCTTCCCAGCGGAGTCTCCTCTCCCATGTCGGCTTTTCACTCTTCAGTCTTTCAATCTCCTGTATATAAACACGCAGTGGTGAGCCCAAAGTTTAGTACAATCTAATATCTGTCATCAAAACTCATTTTGCATTTTCATTGTAGAGTTACTGAGCTGATAAGTTCCTTATTCCTTTATGTATTTCGCAAGGAAGAAATTAGAAACTTTTTTTTTAGCCCTGTGGGTACAGGGCAGAGGACTTAGAATACTAAATGTGTACAAGAAGGTTTGTCTACCTTCATCTCTTTCCCGCTCAAGCTAAAAGGTAAAATGACCAGAAAAGCTGATGTTACAGTAGAGTCCACATGTAATAAACCTACACTACAAGCTGTTTACTCAGTTAATGAAACCAGACAATAAGGCTCCTGAACTGTAATTATTGAAGCCAGGATCATTCTCCCAAATGCATTATTTTGATGATCATTTTTCGTACTTCGCACTAGTGAAGGCTCAATATTTACCAGTTGTTTCTCACAGTTACTCCTCAGTACAGAAATACACTTTTAAACAGCCTCGCAGAAGAAAATACTGAACAGTCACAGGATTCAAATTCCTTATGTTTCCAGTTAATTGCCATCCCAAAATATGCTCTGAAGGTGTAACACTGCAGACTTAAGGCCCAAACTATGCTTACCCTGTAACAAAGTGCATCAAAGCGAAGCCTGAAGGGCTGAGACAAAACAGCTACACTTTAAGGGTAAACCTGAGAAAAATGAGACACTTCCCATGACACATCTCAGAGTTTGTCAGAGACAAGAAGTGAAAGTCAAAACTGAAGTCAGAAGGCTGTGCAACCTTTGTCATTGAAAACCTAATTACAAAACGTGTGTCAGAAAAGCAAACAGCGCAGTAACTTCTGTTAGGAAGCAAGCCCCAAAAAAGTATTTCAATCCTTGCAACTGCAGAAAATAAAAATGAGCTATTTCAGGTTTCCAGTTTTCTCCTCAGGCAACAACACAATATCTAATCTCATCTCCCCAGAGTTACTGTTATAGGATACAAAAAAGCAGAGGTTTTTTTACCGTTTCATCGTTGCATATTGAGTGGATTTGGGTGCCAAACATGACTGCAGTGAAAGTGAGAAACAGAAAACCCTCAAGGCACAAGAAGATCATCAGGATCACAGTTACAGGTGGGGAGAAGTCACTGCAATCTGTGAAAATGATACATGTAGTTATAAATAACCCAACAACAACAAAAAAAATCTACAGAGCATGTTATAAATATCTGACACTGGAAACAATATTTCACAATTAAAAACAAACTTCTAATTTCTGGCACTGCAGCAGCTCTATTTGCTGAGCAAGGAAATAAAGCATTTCACGGAAGTAACACTTCTGACTTCCTCTAAAGCACATGCTACTGCATTTCTGGTATTTCAAGGGTATCAAATAGATGTTTGCACATGAAGTGATTTAAGTGCTCAGAACTGCACATGTGAGAGCAGCTTGGAGTTCCAGGCACGACAGCTGCTGTAAAAACCATCCCCACTGTCAGCTCTGACTTGCCTGTTAATACAGATGTTCCACTTGGCTGTGATTGCTTTATTCTCTTATTTTAATTCACCTCACAAAGTAATCAGGTTCTCCTTGCACTTGACAGCGACATCTCTGGAGATCCTCTGATCAACTGATTAACTCAATTACACTCAAACAAGGAAGAGATGGGATATATACAGAAGGCTGAATGTTTCAAGTAAAAAATGGACTAAGATTCCACCCATTTAATGGAATATTCAGCAAAAAAAGTGCCACATGGATTTCCATGTTGCTTCAGTTACCAGGAAGAACATATAATCAACCATCTTCTGTCAAAAGCACACAAGCAGAATAAGAACATTGAAACATTTAAGAAATGCAAGTCAGAGGCCTAAACAAAAAAACTGGGACAGTTTAGGAAGTTTCTTTTCTACAAGTGCCCCACAGTTGGCTCCAGACAACAGAATGAGGGAGAAATTTGTCTAAATTTCAGATGTCATTCCCAGAATTGTGGTGGGACACACAAGGCCCAGCTGGCAGCTTTAGGTGATACAGGGCTAAGGTGGCTGAGGACCAGCTCTGCTTCATTCCTGTTACAGAGGGAGTAAATTACTACTCTGTGTAAAGGGTGTGAGAATGCCCTTGACAGCCACAGCTCTTACAGTGAATGTCTAAAGGAATGAGGGGAAAAAAGAACAACAAAGAAAAACAGGAGAAAAATGTAAAATATGTTCAGGACCTCACTTAAGGATGTAACTCCTGCAATATTTTCCACGAGGGACTGAAATAGGTGGAATGTTATGGCTTTTCCTTAATATCTGCTAGATGATGATAATGAAAGTTAAGGATTTGCTTACCAGTCCATTGCCCTCGGACACAGGAGAAGAACTGGAACCCACAGAGCACGAGAGCATGAGCTGAAATTAGGGCTATGTACATCTGCAAACAAGAGATAGCACCATTTCACTGACTGTTACTGAAGAGAACACAGCAAAATAAAGATTGCTTAAAATAACAGCATTGTACAAGATTTAAATGAGCATGAGGAGAAACATCTTCCTGTGTGGAGAATATCTGGCACCAAAGGAAAAAAAACACTCAACCAAAACAACACCACAATTGTGCCCTTCAGCCATTAGTTGGTACTAGGCACAACCAAAATTGCTATAATTAGGGTAGATTCAGACTTAATGTTGATTCAGACTGAATGTTCATTTTTACTCACCGTAAACAGAACAAAAAACCTCTGGTTTTTCTCCCCCACACAGTTGTTCACCCAGGGGCAGTGATGATCCATCTTTCGGATGCAGCGCTTGCAAATACTGGAAGAAAGTCAAAAAAGGCTTCTGTTGGGAAATTATACCTCACATTTTAAAGCAGAAACAAGGGTATCCAGTGGTCATACGATGATGTGCTGAAATATTTCTTGACAAATTGTAAAAGAGTGATTTTATTTGCATTTCTTTATAGAAACTGTTTACTTGCTCACAGCTCAGCTTTTGGTTGCTACAAACCTAATTGTAAGATTTTCTTCCCAAGCCCTCCCCCAGTATTAATATGAGAATCATTCCATAACCAAATACACAATCAAGCAAATCCAGGCACTTCAGACACCTGTGGCAATGAATGAGCAAACCCCACATTCCCACTGCCTCTTGTTTTATGGACATTAAAGACGATCAATCTTCTGGTGCAAACGACTTTTTAAACAGTGCCTGTTTCATCTGAAAATCCCAATACCAGAACTAAACACTGCAACAACTTTCTGGCACAGAAAAACAAGTATCACTTAAGGGAAGACATTCAGGAGGCTCTTCAAAAGATTCTCATTTCACCACCTGCTGCTGCAAGTTCAGCCTCTCGTTTTCCTGAGCTCTGTGGGAAGGTGAGTTAACTCCAGGCACCACAACCACACAAGACTCCTGATGTAACACAGAATCTGTGCTGTCACTCTAAAAACAATATTAATGTGAAGTGATGAGTAAAATCATATCCAGACTCAACCAAGCCGAGCACTGGAGGATGTGAGGTGGGCAGGACTCACTTCTGCTCATTCAGAATTTCTCACAAGCCCACACAAAGCTCTCCAAGCCATCAGATGTCTGGAACCCTGCCTTCATTCCCAATCTCACACCAACAAACTCGCAGCAAGGCTTAAACCGGTGGTTCTGCCTTCTTCCTACCCCATCACTTGTATTTTATCCCTTCCGTAGTGCACGTACAGATGTTCATGCAGCAGGACTTTGGGGAAGTCTGGGTCATTTCACTCCCAGCCTCCACAAGAGGCAGGAGCAGAACTGGTGGTGAGAACAAGGAGCTGTGGATGAAGGGAGGTCTTCTCCAGCTAGGCACTGCTGCTGCAGGAACTCAGGCAGGTGCAACTGCACTTCTGAATGCCAAAGACAACATTCAGGAAGACACAGCTAAAAACTGGTCTGGATAACAGATATCCACAGGAAGACTGATGGAAACATCTCAGTGACTCGACTCTCAGTGACAATTCCCCCCACACAAATGCAGATGCTCAGAACAGCCAGGAATACTGACAGCTGTGCTTCTTCAGTGAAATTCAAATTCCGTTCTCTCAGGACAAGGCTCTTCCTTATGGTGAAAATGTTAACAGCTCAGTAAATTCTCAGTTTAATGCATTTCATAGATACTTAGCTGCAAATAGAAGTTTCTTGTCCTTTTCCCCATCACTAATGTGTATTATGAAACTATTTTTCTTCCTTAAAAGAACTGCTACAGTGTTGCACAACAATTTTCATAACTACACCATAAGAGTCTCTTCTGTTAATAATTTACTACTCAAAACATGCACTGTGCCTTTGAGTATAAGTATTTCCCAACAGGAACCAACTTCAATTTCTATTTTCAAGTCTCTCCTATCAGCAAATTGCCACTTTAAATACTTGGGGCTAGACCATCCTTTTAATGCCCTTGGAATGGGTTTGTAAACCAATAAAAAATTGGCAGTATAATCAAAGAACCCTTTTTTCTATTTGATAACTTCTGCAGTGATAAATCTGGGGCAAGGAATCAGATTAACAGAAACAAAGACAACTAAACCAGAAATCCAACTGCTGAGAAAAACATGAGAGCAGCCTTTCAAAAGGATACCACATACACTGTGAGCCTCTGGCTTTCCCTTTCACATGTTCTGTGCAGCCAGTTTTGCCCTGAGCAAGCACCAAAATGCATCCTTTGCCCGTGGAACACCTTACGGAATATTTTACCAATGATTAAACCAGAACAATTCATAAGACACACACAAAGCTGGGTCCCTAAACAGGTGCTCAGGGAAAACAAACCCTTTGAAAGTATCAGAGATTTCCTTCATTGTAGACACTCTCCATCCTTGCTCTGCTTTAACAATAAATGTTGCTCACATTGTCGCTATAAACAATGTATTTCAGCCCCAGGCTCTCTGACACTCCAGCTTTTTTTTCTCCCATAGTGACAGTTCAACATATGATGTCTTCATTTAGGGCTCCTTCCAAATGAGTAAATCCTACCAGGACTGAAGATGTGGGAAACACTTTACACAGCTACCTGCAAAGTCTCTGTGGGAATCTGATGAGAAAATTAGCAAGATCCCAGATCCAACCCACGCTCAGCTGAGCTCTCAGGTGTCCCTTTGGCACATGCCACGGACACGATGCCAGGACATCTGAGCAGACTGCACGCGGCTATTTTGGATCCCCAGGGATTTACAGCTTCTATTCTGCCCCAAGAAAGCAGCTGTGCTGCTTCCACCCCCCAGCCCCAAGCACAGCTGTGCTCAGGGAACACTCCAGAGCTAATAAAGCCACAGAAGCAGACTCACTGCACAGGGGAGTGTCACTGCATCCCTGATAAACCTACTGAAGGTAATTCCATACTTGACTATTTACCCGTGAAACTCTTCTCTTCACACTCCAGATACAAAAACCCACTCACAGCTGAGAGAAGAACAAGCTCCCAGTGCCAAGGCTGAGTGTTTCTAATGGAAAGAGCTCCTCAGGCGTGACGTTCGCACGGATTAGTGACACGCACCCAGACTTTGCATTTACAAAGCACAAACCTGCAGAACAATCTGAGAGCCCTGACAAGACTTCACTCTCTTCTTTTGACAGGCACTAAAATTCCATGCTCCTCACCATTCAATCCACAGCACTCCCCACACCTAGAGAGAGCCACCAGAAACATTTACATATTTATGTAAGTCCTGATTATGCAGCCACTTCTATTTTCAGCTCTCACACAATAAACACTACAAAAGCAAATCCACAGTGCCTGAAGACTCAAAAGATTTGAGGATTAATTAAAAATGGATGCATTTACTAACTCTTCCATTGCATGTTTAGTTCGAATTATCACCACTTCTGTCCTTACTAAAATGAATTTTCAATTTAACCAATTATTTATAGAACTTTGGGAAAAGAATCTGCCAATTAACATATAACCTCAAATGCATATGAAGGAATGGCACAAATTAAAGTGATTGCTTAAAATTACTCTATATTTTGTTAATTTAAGATTGCAGGAGTCATTTCTTCAATCAGCTTCTCTCAGAAAACTGAGATTCTTCTCTCTGCCCCGCATTACCCACAGTACAGCACAGTAATTGGAAAGATGCACAGGAAAAAATATTCACAGATCAAAAAGTATATTCACAGATCAAAAAGTACTTAAGACACCAGAGCACAACTAGTGTTAAAACTCTTTGAGTCTCTTGCTCCTTTCCCCTCATTCACATTCATTTTTAGCCACAGTATATTATAACATACTCTGCAATGTATGAATTTGAAAGTTTATTGGATACCAAAAGGAATTTGTGGGGGGAAAAAATTAACATAAATATCAGTTGTTATTCCACAATTCAATATGCAGACCTGCTTTAAAGCCCCCCATGGCCTACCTGCAATGGTGTGCACGCTCAGGTTTGATACTACAGCACTTGGGACATTTGTAGATCACTTCTCCTGGTTTCAGTTGCAAATTATCCATGTATTCTTTAGTGGCATTTCCTTTGGGCACAGCCCCCTGAAATCATTTCAATTAGAGGAGAGAAAGCTTCTTAAATGGCATGAGAGCATTTAAAAATACCTTTCATAGACTTCACCCCAGCAATCCCAGGATAACTGCTGAAAGAAGTTCATTTATTCAAAGCTACTCTCCTATAAGCCACAATCAATTCCAAATGAATAAATTACCTCTGCTTGACCTCAAATTCAGCTTCATTTCAGCAAGACTCATCTACGGCCAAGTATTAGCATAATTCTCATAGAATATACTGTCACCAGCTTCCAGAAATGAAGGAGACACATCTTAACCCCCAGGTACATTACTGGCTGAGAAGTTACTCTGAATGTTTGCTGTGACATTTGATTATTGGGCCAAGCCATCCACAAAAGTTAAGGCAGTAACTACTTGAAAGATGTTATTTCAAGTCTCTGAACCAGAGTTCAGCCACCTGCTAAACTCTGTTTAGCAGAGTTGTGTACATGTACACAAGCTTTTTAGAACAAACTGTCATCCCTTTTTCCTTAAACTTTTATCTTTGATGCTGTTGGCAAGAACCACCGCTGGCTTCTTTACTCTGCCTCTTGTAGCCCCTGCTACCTTCTGCTGTTTGTGTAGCTTCATGGTAAAGAGGGCAAGGAACTGATTCAGAAGAAAAATAACCCATCAGGAAAAGACATTGATTTTTAGTGATTAGTTCTGAGCTGTTCATCACAGAGCTGATGTTTGAACACGAGGAAGAGGATGGTCAGGAATTGTTTCTTCCAGGAACAGTATTAACCCAGAGCCTCCTGAGTTTAAAATCTAACTTTGGATTAGTAAGAAGAGAAAGGACAACACCATTGTCCCTTTGCACATTTATGGTGCTGAAGACTTATCTGGGATAGGAAGTGATTGTGAAATAATCTGGGATGCGACAAAGTGCAGTGGCCTCTCTGGACCAACCCCTCCAGGTCAGCATTTCCTTCCCCCAGGGAGAGCCTTCTCCAGGTCGGCTTAAATCCACTGCAACGTTCTGCAGTTCATTCTCATTCAAAAAAAGCCCACTGGGAACACCCTCACTTTATACAGACACCTGAAGGAAGTTCTGTGACAGAATTAAGAAGCCAGCAGGCATTCAGATCCCATTCCAAAACACCTCTCTGCTCAGGCGGGAATTTTTTGTTTCCTACGGCCTGGAACAACAAACTTGTGTTTGTATTATCTGAGACACAGCCCAAGCCCTACCCCAGACGAACTCTTCAGACAAGTGGTGCTTCAACTTGAGCCAGTTGGCCCTTGAAGGGGTACAGACTGAGAGTTCCTTGAACACTCATGGTGAACTCCTGAAACGTATTTTGCAATATGAACGTTCTCATTGAGGTGAATACTTTGGTGTAAACATGGTGAATTATCTCAGAGAGAACTCCCAAAGCACAGATTTATCTTGCTCCAGGTAAATTTAGGCTTATAAAACATCTCAAATCACCCTATTCACCTGTCACTAAGGGTGATAACTTCAGGCCACACTTTTAGCATTTTACTGACAAAAATATGCTCTATTTCAAAAACATCTTTCTCAGTCTCAGTCAGTCGCCAATTCCTTTCCATAAAAAATCCATTTTTGTAGTCATAAGAGTAAATTTAATTCACATATGTTTTGAGGCAGCTTATTCCTTTTTTCCTTCAATCTTAGTTTCTATCACACAGTTGTGTCTTCCATTCTGGGAGTCAGCAGAAAAGGAACAGAGGAAAACAGCAGTGACTCATCTCAATTTTTATCATGTTTTATCCATAGAGAACAACACAGGTCTAAAAAGACACCCAGTTTTACCAGGACATATTTTTAAGCAATCAATCCTTAAACCATTAACTTTCTTAAATTGTAATATTGCATCACTGGGTGTGGGCTCAGAAGTAAATCAGAGACCTAGAAAATCATTAACTACAACACCCTGCTGGTTTTTTGAGCACTCCTATAACTTCTCTCTACACTGTTACTGTCTCAAAAATCTGGAGAAAATAGATGGGTTTTAACCTCGCCTTCCCTGGATTTATTCCCTAAAAAAAATAATAGATTTAAGTACAAAATGAACCGTTTAATCTCTTGGAGAGTAAAAGCCTTACAGAACGAGCACTTTCAAGAGCTCTTACACCTACATTGTTTCAATGTGTGTTCAACTTAAATCTCCCTTCCCTCTGACTCCAAACACCTACAGACAATAATGCAGGAATCATGTAGGACAATGGTTCTTACTTTATGTCAATGTTTGACTGGGGTTTTGCAGCTTGTCTACTTCTAAAAGCTCTTTCTTGTGCCTTAAACGGAAGAAACATTTCAGATGGCACAACAGGATGAAGGTATACCAGTTTTGAAAATATATCTGATGAAAAAAATACTAGAAAAGAATAGGACAGAGAAGACTAAAGCTTTATTAGCTTTTTCAGAGCCTGGGTTAATATTTTACAAATAAACTGTATTTTTCATGAGTCTAATACTCATAAATTAATTTTAAATTGACTCATCCTTTATGGTTTCATTAATAGAACAGGAAAAGTACAGCTATCATCCCTTCACCTCGGAGGTTTTGAATCTAACACTCCTTTTCCCAGCAGGAGAAGACTCATCTGGCTTCTCCAAACTTTTCTGCACATCAGAGTCACAGAATGTGCTGAGTTGGAAGGGACCCATGAGGATTATGGACTCCAAGTCCTGGCTCAGCACAGGACCATCCCCAAAAGTCACACCATGAGTCTAAGAGTATCATCCAAACGCTCCTTGAGCTCTGGCAGCCTTGCTGCTGTGCCCAGTGCCCTGGGGAGCCTGGTCAGTGCCCAACCACCCTCTGGGGGAAGAACCTTGCCCTGAGATCCAACCTAAACCTCCCCTGAGAAAACTTCAGGCCATTCCCTTGGTCACTGGTCCCCACAGAGAAGAGATCAGTGCCGTCCCTCCTCTTCCCTTCACAAGGAAGTGGAACAATCCAATGCCAAGGAGCTCTTGGATACTTACTGGATCCGTCAGCATAGTCCTCAGATGTGAGGACAAAGCGAGCACTGCCAAGCAGTTAAAGAGAACCCCGTTGATCACTGAGTACCAAAAGTCTTTGGAAGGCAGCAACATGACAAAAGTCACTACAAAGTCTGCATAGACAACCAGGAGCCAGGTCATGATGGCACAGACCATCCCACAGCCATCCCTGATGAACCAGACCCTCTCTGCCATGTCGGCCTCCGAGGATGAGGAGTCGTAGCTCTCATTGTCGGCGAGAAGAGGGTGGTGCTCAACATCCCGGAACCTGTGCCCTGATGACTGCATGGTTTGCTGGCCTTGCCCTGCAGGAACCAAAGAGACCATTATTATTATTATTATTATCATCATCATCATTTTTGAAATGCAGGTGGCTCTCGTCCGTTGTTTCTGGAAGATAAAACGTATCCAAGTTCAAAACGGACTACTGAGATTTTTTTTTTCATCCAAACCTGAACAATCCTACGGTTACATAAGGATGAAATGTGAAAGAAGGGATTTAGTTTTAAGTTTTTTAGGTTTGAGCTTTTTAAGATTTAGTTTTTATTTCTCATTATTCTACTCCGATTTCATCGGTAATAAATTGAGCCGATTTCCCCAGGTCAAGCCCGTTTTGCCTGTGATGGTCATTGCTGAGTGAGCTCTCCCTGCCCTGATCTTGATCCATGAGCCTTTGGTTGTATTTTCTCTCCCCCTGCCCTCATCTTGACCCACAAGCCTTCTGTTATATGTTCTCTCCCTTGTCCAGCAGAGAAGGGGAGTCACAGAGCAGCTTTGGTGGGAGTCCAGCCAGGGTCACCCCACCACAAACACGGAACTTTAGCGTCTGACAAAGGGATTTCAGAAGGGTTTCACTTCCACCTTGCTGTGCCCATAAACCCTTCTTCCTCTTCTGTTAAAAAGCACAACTACTCCCCACTATCTCGAAGTAAAATGGCAAAGTCTTCATTAAATTACAGCTCATGTCTCCCTGAAAACAGCAAATTATGGCACCAGACTGTTGACTTTTCATTCTGCTCCAGCCACTGAGGGAAGAGCAGAAAGGAAAAACAGAATGGAAATAAAGCTGTTCTAATACATTGCTCACAACAAACAACACAGCAAGTTAGAAAGCAGCTAAATTTGTTGACAAAAGTGCTATTGTTTTGGAAAAACCACAAGCCTGTTACAAAGATATATTGGATAACTTACAAAACGGTCTCAGATCAGACCACACTTAAGGGAAACAAATGGTAGTGGTTAAATTAGCATGGCAGTGGATTACATGAATCAGATTTTCAAAGAACACATTAATTAATTTAATTTTGTGAAAACTCTTTTAGGGCTTTGTTGTTGTTCCAACATGGAACAAAAACAAGACTTGAAACCTTAAGAGGTCTCATGAAAACAGAATTATTTTCCAGACAAGCAAAGATACAGAATGGTAGAACTGAAGTGCTACCAACAAACAGGAGACAAATTAAAGCTTAAACATTATGCCTCAAGAATACCCTGCTGCTTTAAAAGTATACTGTGTTCTAAAAATCATATTGATTCATGCTATTAAAGGCCACGTCTGAGAGAAACCTGAGAGCATTTATATTGATTTATGACAGCCATGCAGAGCTCTCTGTTCTTCCCCCTTATTAATGGCAGCCTATTAAATGACTGGTAGGAATTATGGCACTTCAATTTCCATCCCAAGACCTTGAACACGGGATCACTTTGTTCCTCTGGAATGGTCCAAGTGACCACTACCAGGTAAAGAGACTCACACTGAGGTAGTT
Organism: Cephalopterus ornatus; assembly: GCA_013396775.1. Classification (NCBI taxonomy): domain Eukaryota; kingdom Metazoa; phylum Chordata; class Aves; order Passeriformes; family Cotingidae; genus Cephalopterus; species Cephalopterus ornatus. The sequence goes on from VZRE01002870.1 coordinate 431,784, forward strand.
TTTGGTGAAGGAGTGACAGTCTATAACCTTAAAAAAACTGTATCAGGAATCAGAGAAACATATTCTGCCCAGCAAATCCTTCTGATCCTTAAGCCTTAATGTTAAAACCAGGCAGGAAGAATCCAAGAAACTAGAAATGAAAATAAGTACATGAAGGTTGCAGCACAGATCTGAGAGCAACTGCTAAACTAGCTGGGAAATTGCTGGGACACAGTGACGTGTCTGAAGGACACATTCCCTGGTGGTGAAACAGCACCACTGAAGCACAGCTCCGGTGCTTGGATCTATTACAATTTCTATAGTTAAACCGTGTTTTCTGTCCACACATCGGTTTTTTACAGACAAAAATCCCCCCTCTTGCCACAGTGTAGCTACTAAGCCATGGATGAAGGTAGTCACACATCAGAAAAATACCTTAAAAACTAACAAACTTCACCTGACTTGAAAGCAAGTCAAGCTTGACTTAACCTAGATAAGGTCCTCTTTTCAGCCACTTCAAATTATCCTAATCTTTTTAAGTGTTTGTAGTTCAAAATTACAATCTATGCCAATTAAGTTCAATAGCACTTTGGGATATCCACCGACCTTTGTGGTTGAGAAAACTCAAGTTTCACAACCCTTCATAATTGGCAGCTGCGTGTGAAGATAACAAGGCAAATCAGTCATTATTTCATCAAAAGTGGGTTTATACAACTTTCAAGAAATGTTTTAAGAATGCAATGGCAGAAAATAACTGTATTCATTTTGTTTAACCAAGAAATTTTTTAGCACAACAGAAAACAAACCCCACATACCTCCCAAATGTTTTGTATGTTATTGTGACATCCTGTCCCTCCTTTGGGCTACCCCAGGCTATTCATATATTCAGTCATATCTGATGCAATCTGAAAAGACATCATACCAAAGTGATCAGTAAAGCTTCCTCAGGAAAAGAGTGTTAAATGCAAATAACAGACATCAATAGTAAGACTTTAAAATACTCTGGATGTACTTACAATGAAGAAGTTCGTATTTTATTTAAAAAAAAAAACAGGCACTTGAAAGCTTGAAATTTTTAGCTGTTAACTTTTGGAAATCACCACATGGCATTTGGAGCAGGACTGCAGTACAAAACCTTGTGTTACATTTCTATTTGGGGAAGAGAACAGAAGAGGTGTGGGCCTGAATTTCAGTCTGACTAAAGCTGGCTAAAGAAGTACCTAGGTTTGTTTCCTCAGTTGTTTTATTTTTCAGTATTTAAAGTAAATTTTTGTGACATGGAAATCACTCTCAGTTGGAAGGTTAATTCAAATTAATATATTTTGAGGGTAACATAAGGATTCTGACATTTAAGAACTATGGAAAATACAAAGTCACTTTTTGCAAAGCAAAGCTTCTGAAACCAGCTTGTTTGAAAAAGATACTCCAAATACAACATTTCTGATGGAGTTCTTCAGTATTCATTTTCAAATTTTCCCAATTCAAGGGGCATTATACAAATGCAAACTTCCCCTGAAAAGGAGAAGCCTCTTGCCTCATTTAAACAAACTCATATATTCCACTGCAAGACTAAAAGGTAATGCAAGTGCTTCTTATGCACATATCCAAATTATAGAATAGTTTGGGCTGAAAGGGACCTTTAAATGCCATCTAGTCCAACCCCCCTGCACTGAGCAGGGACATCCTGCTCCCACTAGAACAGGTTGCTCCAAGCCCCATCAAAAGCTGGCCTTGAACATTTCCAGGGATGGGGCACCCACAGCCTCTCTGGGCAACCTGCGCCAGGGCCTCACCACCCTCATTAAAAATAAGCTTCTTCCTTATATCTAATCAAAACTGACCCTCTTTTAGTTTAAAAATACTTTATATTACACAGAACTGCACGAAGCTACTGATTGCTTTCCGGTTTGCTTTACAAATAAGCTTTTATATCTTTGTTAAACTTCACAATATTGTGAAATCCCCAACCATTAAGTTGTCAGTGACACGGCATTTTGTGGCAGCTGAGCAGAAACGCAGCAGCAGCCAGGGTGAGTGTATCGCATTAATTTGCAGTGTCACCCACCCATTCTGAGCTGGAGATGACAAGCAATAGAAGGTGCCACCCCTCAGCCTCTGCAGGTGAAATATTCCAGTCACAGCAATCAGCTGGAACGGCAAACAGAGAATTTCTTGATGGGAACGGGACGTGATTTGTTCAGTCGGTTCCCTAATCCCGACTGCAATCCTGTGCAAAAGCTGGGTTCATCACAGCCTCACCACTCACTGCTCATGTGGAAGTGCCACCCCAGTTCAGCTTTCGCAAGAATAATAGATTTAGTCATTCTCATGTGATTTTCCCCTCTCCTTCCACCTCCCCTGCTCCTCCCCAGCTGCCTACACCAGAACCCCCCACCTTGGGCCCTCCAAGGGTGGAGGATCAATGTTTGAAAGCGCTCAGACTTGACCAAGAGCTCAGCATCCCCACTGAGATGCTCCAAGCTCTCCTCCACTGTTAATTTATTTGCTATTTTGTTATTTATTTGCCTCAATACCTGTCCTAACCAAATTTACACCCAGTCTTTGTTGTGTATTTACAGTACAAAAGGACAAAGCATTACTCTTCAATCTAATACTCCAAGCAATAGCTTTTAATTCGACCTTTTAAAAATCTTTATCTAGCACTTGAAGATAACACTAAATTATTCAATGCCTCATGCACAATGTCATCTGTTTGCACAGATGGTTACATTAAACCTGATCCCATCCAGTTCCATTCTCGAGGGTTTCCCAAAATTCTCAGGTTGAGAATGTCTCATCTGACCCACACCTCACTGTAAATGAAACATAAGACTGAAATGCAGACACATTACTGGAACAAAAAAAAACCCAACAACTTCTGAAGAAGTGGCATTATAAACTCATGATCACTGGGAACATGGTCTTTGTAAAATGACTGTGCCTAGAATGTGTTTGCTCAAAGCTTACCAAGGGCATTAGGAAGATAAATGGCACAACATAACTAATTGTATCATAAGGCCCCTGTGCTGATAATTAAATTTTTAAAAAGGCACTTCAGGGTTAAGCACAGTCCTTTTCCCTGCTATTTTTTGAGGAAGAAAGGAAAAGCACTGTTGCACAAAAAAACCCACCTAATTTATCTGCGTTTTTTTCAACAGATACAAAGATAAGAATTTATACACAGGCTAAAAATCCATCAGCTGCCAAAGCCTGAATCATTTTTGGTCGTGTTTTCCTTCAAGCTACACAACAGACAGTTACTAAGTTTCCTCATATTTCAATGACAATGCCTTTATTTCAACATTTCTGATTGTATGTCAGTAAGTCAATAGTTGTAGGGACACTAACATCTATTGCACAGTAGACATACATTTGCTTACATCCATAAATCCTACCTAAAAACCACAGGTAAAAAATCAAAAATTACAGAACTCACTAAAAGGTTATAGCATAAACATTAACTTCAGTAACTGCAGAAATTCTAAGTAAACCAACCAGGTAAACCTTCTACTGCATCCAATTCCATGGGCAATTTGGACCATTCACTGCTGACAGATAAATATCCATCAGATAATGACTGTACACAGTCATGCCTAATTTAGATGAATAACCTCCTTTTTACTACAGATCCAGGCGAGCCAAGCTGCAAAGCCATTTAACAAGTAAACTGTGGTTGGTTTCAATTCTTTCCCAGTGACTGGTCCGGCAGACACCTCCCAGCAAACAAATAAAACTGCTTCAAAAGCTCCATCACCCAGCAAATGCACTGCAAGCCCTTTAGCTCAGCCCCAGCAACAGCCTCCCCTGTACCAGGACCCCCTGCTCCAGTGCCAAGGGCCACCTTCCTCAGCACCCACACTGTGGAATAGTGGGCATTCAGAGGAACCAGTCCCCCACCAACAATCCCAGTTCAGTCCTGACAGACTCGACTTCTGCTATCTATGTAATTACCAAGGTATGTGGCCAGTGCCAGGGGTCTGGGACTTTGGAAAAGCTGAAACAGCTTGTGATGGAGACCCATGATACAAGTCCAGAGTGTCATTATTAGTTTATTCCCAAAGCTGTGCCAGGGGAGGTTTAGGTTGGATATCAGGATGAAATTTTTTACAGAGAGAATAATCAGGCATTGGAATGGGCCGCCCAGGGAAGGGGTGGATTCGCCATCCCTGGAGGTTTTTAAGGTGAAACTGGATGTGACATCAGTGCCACGGCCTGGTAACCACAGAGGGGTTGGATCAAGGGTTGGACTTGATCATCTCAGAGGTCTTTTCCAACCCAGCTGATTCTACGAAATCTATCCCATACCCTCATTGGCACAGCTTATCTCTCTAAATCCTTGTTGCTTTTGCTCCAATTTAATATGTTTTGTACTATATTTATCTCTTGAATTTCCCATTTATGCCTTGTAGTCCTTTCCTTGTACTGGTCCATACCTGCTCTACTGCAGGCACACAGGGGCACTTTACAGCGGGAACACAGAATTAATGTGATGCTGTTTATATGCAACACGTGCAACAGAACCTTCAGCAAGTACATATTTAACACAGTCAAGTTTCTCCTTATGCCAGTGTCTTATTACACAGCCAGTGCCAGCCCATGGGGAAACACTGGAATTGTTTCTTTTCACCTTTGAAAGGGATGTGCTGCTTCTAAATAATCTCAGAAAAAGGGTCTATAGAAGCACTGAGGCATAAATACAAATGTCTTACTGGGAAGCTGCTCATCTAATTACTCATGGCTTTTTTCAAACAGAAAGAGAGGAAATTTAGTTTAGACAATAAATTCTTCCCTGTGAGGGTGCTGAGGCCCAGAGAAGTTGTGGATGCCCCATCCCTGGAAGTGTCCAAGGCCAGGCTGGATGGAGCTCTGAGCAGCCTGATCTAATTGAAGATGTTCCCACAAGGTGGTTGGAATGAGATGCTCTTTAAGGTCCCTTCCAACCCAACCCAATCTATGATTTATGCCAGCAGCATCTTTACAAAAACCCTCGAAAACCAGCAATTCAGGGTAAAACAAGTTATGAACATTTAAAGAAAAAAACCCCTATGCATATCTTCAGAACATATATTTATACAAAGTATTAGAGATCTTTGCTATAAGAAATAAAACCAATAAATTTTTGACACCAGGCCACTTTTCCAGAAGCACAAAGTAACATAGACATGTTCAGCAGGACATTTTTTCAATAACACATTTTTCCCCCGCGTGAAAGTCAAAGAAAATATCTTTCACAAGACTTTGGTGCCAGGCAAAGAATGACACTATCTGATATACCAGGAGTTCACTGAGGTACAACAGCAAGGACAGATCACTTCTGGGCTGAACAACCTTCACCTGAGAAGGACACGAACACAATCTATGGCTGGGCTTTGAATCCGACCTCCTTTGGAACAGGGCCACAGGCTCAAATTCAGATTAGACTCCAGAAAGCTACATGCTTATAGCAATATCAGCATTGCTACATGAAAGCTGGAAGTTTTACCCCTTTGCCAACAGCAACTGGATGAACCACATTCTACCTTAGAGTATAATTTTTTTAACTCCAATTTCTGCCTTCATTTCACCTGCTCTATCCTCACACTCAAGGCAGCTCAGGCATCACACTGACTGCACTGCGATATCAAGCTGGCAAGCACATTTTTATGTCAGCTCTTATATCCACACACGATTCGTCTTTCCAGGTTCCAAAAAATAATGTTATAGGTCAAAGTTGAACTCTTTTCACTAGCAACTTCCAATATTGATTAAAGGAATATTTAAGCCTTTGTTTCAGTTGTTTCTCGTATCAAACATGTATAAAGTCTCGCATTTCCTCAAGGTTCCTCATCCTCAGCCTTTCACCTGCTGCAGAATTCTATCAATTCACTTTCCTTATGAGTTCTCTGTCCTCATAAAAGGCATAAAAAAGAAATCCATCAGATCTACATGATACAAAATATACTGTTAAAGAGAAACCAGGAAGTTTCAGACGGATGAAAAGCAGTATCAACTCTTTTTAGCCACAAAAAGCTTTCAGCTATTTAACTCTAATCTCAAACCGCTAAAATTTCACATCAGTTTCATCTCCTAACGAACCAGCGCAGCTCCTTTTTATCTGTAAATGTTCAAAGTTGGAGAGCATCCACTTCAAAAGGTCTAATTTAAGTCTGTTAATGTGAACAGTCACGGCGACTTCAACCTAATTACGTCTCCAGCAAAGCAAACAGTTACATCACTGCAACTCTGCATCCCGATACCGGCTCACGAGTGCATACTCAGTACAGAAATTCAGTACAGAAATTCAGTACAGAAAGCAGCCAACGTGCTCCCGACCCCTTTTTCACGGCACAGATCACACTCGCGCCGCGCCGCACCAACCTAACCCTGTCATTTAGGAGCTATCTGCACCCCCGCTTCCCGAGAGCGCCGTCCTTCCCTCCTGGGGAATCGGGGAAAAAAACCAGCACGGCGTAAATCAGCGAAACTGCCCGGGGCGAGAGCCGGGGCAGGGCCGGGAAGGGGGCGAGGGGAACCGGGAGCTGCTCCCTCCCCTCCCCGCTTCCCTCAGAGCCCGCGCTGGGGCTCAGGGGGACACGTCCGGGCGCCGGGCTGCTCACAGACCATTTCGATAAATAAATAAATAAATGAAAAAGGAGACAAGACACCCCGAAGCACCCCGTTAGCTGGCCCCGAACAGAAGAACAGCGGCAGCGCGGGGGCGCCCGGCGCGAGGCGGCTCACCCCCGGTAACCTTCCGCGCCCGCCCTTCGCGGG
>VZRE01002870.1:444925-506110 GCA_013396775.1 Cephalopterus ornatus
CCTGGAACCTCCATCCCCTGGAACGCGCGTTCCCCCAGAACACCCTTTTGCCTTGGATCCATACTTCCCTAGACCCAGGCTACCTCCACCGGCACCCCTCTGCATCCCCTGCATCCCACCCCTGGGATCCCACATCCCTCAGGTACCCCCATTCCCGGCATCCCTCACAACCCAACCCCTGAAGCCTCAGGACTCACATCCTTTTTCCCTCCAATCAGCACACCCCAGGGAGGGTGGAGGGTGTCACGTTAACTGACCCTTGCAGGGAGAGGGGTCACCTCTAGTCAGTCCAGTTGGTGTCCATGGCAAAAAGCAGATGCACTACAGGACACAGAAGCATTTTAATTTAGCACATTCAGTGAATTGAGTGTAATTTTGCAGTCGTACTTGTCTGCTTAAGGAATAAAAAACCCTCTATCTACAACCTGTACCTTGCCTGTGTCCATGGACCACCCTGCCAAAATACTCCCTGTGCCCAAAAGGGAGATTTAGGTGGGCTTTGCTGTGCTATTTGCTGAGAGGGGGAAGCAGAAAGGCTCATGAGACATCATTTCCCTCGCTTTTCTTTGCCTCATCAAGATTCAGCTTGCAAATACCAGCTGAGATTTTGGATCCTGAGTAATTTCTGTGAAAACTCAACTTCTTGCTAACATTTCCTGGAGTTTTCTTGGAATTCTTAAGTCATATTATTTAACAAATGCATTGAGGCTTCTGCTTGGCCTTTAAGAAAAAGGAAACCGTTTTCTCCAGCTTTTCCTTTCTGCTAATTAAGTTGCTGCTTGGAGCGTTTGAAATGTTTTGCCAGTCTCTCAGATTTGATAGGGCAGGAGTGACACCATCTTACAAATCAAGCTGACATCCAGGGTGGTTTGAGATAGAGCCAAGGGATCTGTGCTTTCCTCTCTGCTCTTCCAAGCAGGAACACTGGAGCAATACTTCCAAGAGAGGCCTAAAAATGGATCTGAAAAATGCTTCCATGAATGGTGTCTCTGAATTTTTTGCACTGGAGACTTTCTCTGTGTGTATTTCCAGACTCTGTGCCCTCAAAATCCCCCCTTACCTCTATGCATAATAATCTGATTTTAATATTTTTGGGGATTTTACAATGGCTATTTTTTTTAGGAGGAGAACTTAATCCATGCCCAAAAATGCATACAGAAATCTTAATTTCCACATTCCAGCTTTTAGAACTTTACTTTGAGCGACTTCTTCACAGATATCTGAAAATACGCATCAGGGTTTGAACTTGTGGACTTCTGTTCCAGCATCTGTAAGACTTACCCTACACCAGCCCAACCTCTAATTGTGTTGAAGTCCTACATTTCCTAGTTACCTTCTTACATGTCTTTCTCATCATTTTTCCTTTTTAGTTCTGTTTCCCCTATATGTAAGTTGTTCCCCACAAGATTTGGAGCTAGATGGGGAAACAGCATCTTCGTGGCTGAATTTCATCCTGACAAACACTCTTTGTGAGGACACGTTTTATAAGGATTTTGGTCAAAGCAGCTTCTTGTTACAAAATAATCATCTTAATTCAGGATAATATTTCACCTTGTCCATGGCTATCATGGAATAATTATGTTCTCTCTCTAAAACTGCTTCTCATCTGCTCCCTCTCTGCTTTCTGTGTTTGCTTCGATGAGGAGTTGCGCAAAAAAGGAAGGAAAAATGTTTTTGTGGCAATGAATGATGTGATTACTGGACACCAGATTGTCTGAAATGTTGTAGATCTGGGTCATTTTTGAGCTATCCTGTCTTATGACTGAGGTTTCTCTGTCTGTTTGCTGGGGTTCCTTGTATGAAATATAAAAGTGAAAGTAAGATTTGATTCCTATGAAGTCTATGGGAAAAAAAAAAAAGAATTACTGACCTTTTCCCCTCCCTTTTCCGCCTCCAGCTGGAACTGAAATCCATTTCCCTTTCCCCAGGCCCTGGATTCCATGTACTTCACTGGCTTTGCAGAGACCAACAAGACCTTTGTGATCGCTCGTCTTGCCAAACGTCCTGCTGGGATGTGTGAGCTGTGGCTCTTCCTGAGGGTGGAGGGAATAGGGGACTTTGAAGTAAGTGGTGGCTGTGGGGTGACATCCAGGAGCAGGGCTTAACTCCTGTCTTGAACCTCTGGTAGGATCCCAAGCTAAAAATTAATATTCTCTGCGTCTTCACCCCGTTAACATCCCACCAGTAAGACACCGGTGCTGTGTCTAAAGGCAGTGGTAGAACTGACCAGAGTTGTGATTATGCCTCTTTTTTTTTCCCAGTAGGATCTGACACTCACTCCCTTTTTCCCCACAATGTGCAAACCCCAGCATATTTTCTTAGAAAATGGCTTGGTAATTCTCCCAGGAAGAATTAGAGCTTCCAGTCTTTCCCATAAGTCACAGCACGTGGTTAATTAATTACACTGTAGGGCCATGGTTGATTTTTTCCCTTTTTTAATGAGTGAATGCTATATATGTTAAATTGCCTCTTCAAAAGAGAAGAGAATGCTTTTAGGGAGTTATATGTACATCTGCTTCATTCTTGCTGAAAAGAAAACTATATTAATCCTATATCTTGCCTGTGGCTTTGCTTTTTTTCTTAATAGTGACTACACAGTGAAGAAGAGAAGGTCTGACATAAACCCCTCTGCACTCAACTATCTCTATTCACAAATTTGTTTTGCTAAGTAGCCAAGACCAGAAAAGGCAGGAGAAATCCTATTTGCAGAATATAGAAAAATAAAAGAGAAGATTAATGTACATTATTTTGGTTTTTTAGTAATATTTAGTATAACAAGATATTTGTGGCTTTGTTCCTCAGAACTGCCAGACAAGTTCTGGACCTTCTTAGATCCTTCTCTGCAGCAAGAGGCCTAAACTGTCTTTTAGAGAGGTGGCAGCTTTAGGGAACAAGGCATATTTTTCAAAGAGCAGATGAAGAGTTTGGGGAGCTTTCATGTGTTAAATCACTTCAGAGTTTCAACAAATTGAGACTAAAAATAAATTTAGTCCCAAAGCTCTGCATGACTTGGCTGTAATCTTGACAGTGTAAGGAGCTGAGCTCATGCAGTGACCTCCCTTCACACAACTTGTATTATCTGAAACAGTAATGTGTTATGTCTCAGGTATTTTAGATGAGATTTTCCCTCTCTAATAACCTGATTACCAGAGAGCAATAGAACTGAAAGGCCAGTTCAACCACAGAGGACCCTCAGAGCAGGAATTCACCCACGGTGCAGCCTCACACCTGAATTAAGCAAATGTTTGCCTGAAACATTTCCTCTTTTTAGCACCCACAACATCCCAACATGATGGTGCCTGATGAATCTGAAGAGATCTGGAGTGGAGGAGGGCTCACTATTGAATACTTGGAGCCCCAGAAGTGCTGGAAAATAAGCTTTGATGGATTGCTCAGGTATTGCAGCACTCTCTAGTTCCATTTGGTAACTAACACACATTGATTTTTAAGAAATGAAAATATATCTGGTAATATATAGTATGACCATTCTACCTTAGCACACGATAATATAATTCTCCTGCACTGTCTCCTATTCCATCCGTTTCCGAACATGTAAGAAACATTTGGTTGTTCATTTAGGAGTGATATAAAATTATGGTGCTTTTCCTTACAGGAAAGGACCCTACAGACAGCAGTGGAGTGAAGAGGAAGGTGAACTTGTACCAGTTAAATTCTCTTTGCAGTAAGTGTTTCACCTTTGCTTCGGGATGTACAATGGGTTCGTAGTGCTTTTAAAATGGCAAAAATCAGCATCTTACAATAAAATATAAAGATTGCCTCTACCAGAGTAGCAAGTGCACAACTTGGCATAGTATGAGCTGAAAGCTAATAATGTCTTTTATTTTTTTCCCCTCTTTTCCTAGTTGGGAGAACTTCACAGAGGTTTTTAACTTTAACGTTGACAGTCACCCCAGCACATTTGCACGAGCTTTTGCCCAGGAACCCTGGACCATCGAGTTCTTCCAGAGGGTCAAAAAGTGAGAGGCAAGATTAATGTCTTCTGGGGTTAAGAGTAATTTTTCTACAGGTCTCCTCAGATTCTGTCATGTGTAATATTTGATATTAGAAGGTGGGTTTAATTTGAAGGAAGGACAAGGACATGACTCCTGTCAAGTGTCACCTGGTTTTAGTACCACACCAGACCTGGCAGGTTCTAAGGAGGGTCCTGCACAGAGACAGGATCTTCCTAAAATGTGGATGTACAGACCTGCCCACAGTTTTAGTCTAGAAAATCTTAAGTGTTACAAATATTTCTTATTATGTCTTTTGTCATTGATTTAGGCAGCTTCCAAAGTCAGTGATCCAGGTATAATTAAGCAAAGGATCGAATATAATCATGTGAAAGAAGAGCTGAAGTGGGTGTTTTAATTACTATATAAGCTTTGGAAATATGAAAAAATGAGAAGAAAATATGAGTGTCTTGTCTAAATAGAAGCAGAAAATCTGTATTGCAGTAGCACGTGGTCTTTGGTGATACCTGCTGATTTCTGAACAGCAACTGTTTGGCAGCCCAGCATTTTTTACAGTCTATTAAAAATTTGGCATAGCCATGGTCCAGATGCTCTGAAACCTCCTTCATTGTGGAATATAAATCCATCAGATTGGCACTGAGGCTTCTTGAGGAGACTTGGTGACATTGCCCGTGCTGATTCTCTCTTTCCTTTCTTCCAGACAGAGGGAACAACATTTCCGACACGAGCAGTGGGGTCAGTCTGTGGGAGAAATTGAGATAGAAAATCATGAGAAGATTGAACTTTCCCTCAAAGGTGTTCGGAGCCACTCTTACGGTAACAGCACCAGAAAGAATTCCCACTCTTGGGAATACCTTCACTATAGCTGGTACTGCCAGGGCACTGGGACTAAAGATTATCTTTAAAAATAACCAGTTTCATGGCTGGGCACAAAGTTAAGACATTTCAGAGGAAATACCAGTAACTATTTTGGGGACATGCGTATGCTTACAAGCTTATCAATTACTGGCTCTTTCTTTATCCAAAGTTAATGTCAAGTCAGGTACTGTTAGTTCACATTTTCCAGCAATGGTGAACTTTAGGGTGCGTGGTTTTGTTCTTTATTGCAGGTATCAGGAACTGGGCTGAGATTTACCGTTATGTCATGATCTTGGCACACTTTGAAGTAGGTATTACCATATTAACAATGTACTACTTAATCAGGAAATTGTTTCTGAGCTTGTCAGGCATATTTAATATGCAGAAATAAGGTTGGGAGCATCCACAGTGTGCAATCAGAAGTGTTCACCAGTCCCATCAGCGGCACACACCAGTGTTGGGAGCAGCTCTCAAAAGCAGAGCTCTGTGTGTAAAAACTGAGATTTTACAACACTGTTGAACCAAAAGTTGTTTTGGTGACTTGTAACTGCTTGTTTTGGCTTTTTAAAGAAAAAATTAAATGGGCAGCTTTACAGGAGAGATTCTCAGCTGCTGCAAGTACCCAGCACTCAGTGGAATCACTGCAGTGCTGATTCACACTAATTGGGAGCCTGGGGTGTTTGAAGCATCCTAAGCCTTCGTGACAGCACTCAGCAAATATTTCGGCCTGTGCTGAGCTCTAATTCTCTCTTTGCCCTTGCGGCTGGAGGAGAGTCAGGGCTGCTGGGACAGCACAGCCCGGGGAAATGCTGAGGGCTGGCCCTGCAAGCTGCCAGCCAAGCCCACCAAATGCTCCTGAAAAGGCATTTCCTCTGCCAACCCAGGCGTAAAGAATTCTAAACTCTCATTACAGGCAGCACTGCGGGAGTTAAGACTGAATTCAGAATAAAAGTTCTTTTCCCAGATACGTGCTGACCAGCACAAAAGCACAGCTTGGAAAATCCCACCTTATGGGCAGATCCAGCAGCTGCTGTGATTTAACATGTGACTGTGTACCTTTTAATAAACCTGTGCTGCGGCACCATAATGTGTATAATCAGGTAGCAACCTCTCCCTTTTCATCGTAGCTATTCAGGACTCAAAGTAGCTGTGGCTGTTCTGCCCCTAATTAAAAGCCATCTGACTTTGCTAAGAAGTTTATTGCTGTTTGAAGTTTGGAGTCCTCATACCCCGAGTGTCTGTACATTTATAGCATCATAGAGTAGGCTTAAGTTTGCCTCAGAGCAGCCCAAGTGGAGCATGAAGGGATCCAGCCTGAAAGGCAGAGAAGAAATTAATAAAAACATGAGATTCCAGCTCCTTCTTGTTTGACATTTTGCCTGTATGCTGCTCTTGGGCACAGAATATTGATTAGGAGAGGTGTCTGGTCAAAGAAAGGCTCATCAGTTTTGTACATCTTTGCATTTATGGTTTCCCTCTTCTTATGTCCACTTGCTGTGGACTTTTTGTTGTCCTTAATGTCCTCAATTTATCCTTGATGTCTTTGGTTTATGTTCCTGTACTCTCATTTGCAGCCAGACTTTCATGGAAGATGTACTGAGAGGATTTTAACTTGTGAAGTCATAGCACGTTGCATAACCTGAGTTATATCCAGTGTCTTCTTGGTCAAGCCAGTGAATAACCCACAGAAATGAGTCTGCAGAAATTTGACTGCTTTTCCTTTATTCCTCTCTTGCAGGATGGGACTGCAGCACATTTAACAGTTATTAATATTCCAGCTACCACAACTAAGTAAGTAACCAAAGAAGTTTATGCTGCAAAAACCACACATATTAAAGGTGGTCAAAACTGCTCTGCAGGACATTTATGTGCACATCCTTGCTTTGAACCCGTACGGCCCAATTTCCATCCACAACCTCTGGCTCCCTACTCCCTTCACCCAGTTTTCCGTTTGCAGTTAGTCACAAGGACAGCTTTTACCTTCCTTTGCTTCCTTTCCACTCAATTACTTGTTGTGCTGGTGCAGCTGCCTGTGTGACTGTCAAGATAATTTAGAGGCACCAATTGAGCACTTTCCAGGTGTTTAAGAAGGTGTGTCCAACTGTAGTGGGGCATTCCACAGGGAGCCCAGCCTTGCTGACTGGTGCTCTGTGCATCCAGAAGATTAAAGACCGATGTTCATGGCCCTGGGACCAAGGTTGCTCCAAAGCCCATCCAACCTAACCTTGGACAATTCCAGGGATGGGGCAGCCACAGCTTCTCTGGGCAACCTGTGCCAGGGCCTCACCACCCTCACAGGGAAGAATTTCTTCCCAATATCCCAACTAACCCTACCCTGTGGCAGTGGGAAGCCATTTCCCCTTGTCCTGTCCCTCCAGGCCCTTGCCCAAAGTCCCTCTCCAGCTCTCTTTGAGCCCCTTTAGACACTGGAAGGGGTCTGTAAGGCCTCACTGGAGCCTTCTCTTCTCCAGGCTGAACAATCCCAATTCTCCCAGCCTTTGTGCTGGTGCATCTGAGTTTTGGTTGAACTTTAAATCTGCTCCTTTTCTCTCCCCCTCAGCCTCACTGTGGGTTATGTGTTTTTCCCCGATGGGAGGAAGGCTGGCATTGAGTGGTCCAACGCCTCTCTGGCTGAGATGGCTGAGGATGGTGTTATCAAGGATGAGTATGGAGTCGGTTTTACTGCTGGTAAGCTAAATGTGGTCCATCGGCCTTCAGCTTTTTGGGATGAAGTTAACTTAGTGGAGGAAAGACTATTCTTTGAAATTTCACGTGATCCTGGGGACAAATTTGAAAGCTGAATGCATCATCTTGCACCTTAAAAATTTTACTTAGAATCATAAACCTATGGAATGGTTTGGGTTGGAAGGGGCCTTAAAGATCATCCATTTACACATCCCTACCATGGGCATTTCTGTGCTAAAGTTAAGTTATAGATGTGGTGCATATGGTGTTATGGGTGGAACTGTGACCACTGCGGGATCAGGATCCCAGGCATCTGAACCAGAAACAGATTCTTTGTGCTGACTGTTGCTTATGCTAGTCCACATCAATTATTTGATTTTCAATTTTGGATGTCAAAACAGGTGTTATGAGGAGGATTCAGCTGGAAATATGGTTGATCAAAGGTTTTACTTAATTTACAAATCAGCAGGAGAACTGTTACTCTTTAAGAAAAAAAAAGTAATAGATATTGGGATTTTTTGAGGTAAAATGCTGCTGAAGGTTGGAGACATTCTTCCCTTTTTGCACTTATCCAAGGTGGCAAGGACTTTGCTGTTTCTGCAGCGCTGGATAAGCAGACCTGCCCCGTGGTGTTCAATGGCCTGGTGGGAAGTGGTGTTTTCCACGAGTGCATTGCAGATTTTCAACTGGATGGGTCAACACAAGGCTGGGGCTTGGTTGAATTTTATTACAGGTAAAATAATGACAAGCAAGAAGAGGCAAAGAACTCCCATTCTCCTATATTGACCTATGTGTCTCCGTAGATATTTGAAGCATAAATGCACAGATTTTTTTACCTGATGTAGAGAAATATCATTCCTTTAGTGCTTAATATGTTTATTAAATTGACAAACTCTCCATATTTTATAACAGGAATAATTGTGCAAGCACTGCATACATGAAACCAAACCATGGGCACTTGTTCAGTTGTTTGTTATAAAGGTTTGTGTAGGATCTTATATAGGTATCCTCATAGGATTATGAGTTGAATGATCGATTCTGGACACTGCCTTATTCTGCCCCATGATTGTCACAGTCTTTTAGTGGGGTCTTTTTCCCCACTAAAAAAAGGCAAATTTTGTTGTTTACATTTATTTTGCTTTTTAAAATAAACACGAATCCTTGGCTGTCAGAGGAAATGCCATAGATGGCTTTCAGGACATTGAAAGCTCAGCTGCTTCTGAAAAGCAGAAACATATAAAACACATAAAACAGGCCACTGAACTGCCAAACACCCCCTGGTTGAACTAGAATGTGAAGTTGCTGCCGGGTACCTGCTCCCCTCCCTTTGCTCACTGTCCAAACCTGCACGGGGGAGGAAATGACCCAGCGCAGAAAGTCCCTGATAAAACCCAAACAGGGCACGTTCTGCAAGCCCAGACAGTCCTGGATGTTTCTGAATCAGCCCCAGGAAGGCTTAATTTGGCAATGCTGACAAAGTTCCCATCTCATATCTGCTTCCAAATCAAAACCATGTTAGAAATGAAAGGGAGGGTGTCTGGTTCTTCCTCTTTGCCACGAGACGCCAACTCAGCGTCGCTGCTCTTCTTACAGGGACGAGGCTGCCCAGCTGGTTCCGAATTTGCAGCTTGGTTCCAAAACTTAAGGACCTCACCCTGCCGCTGATGCCTCTCCCCCATGATCATCTACAAGCTTGTCCCAGCAATGTTAGCAAGGAGCAGCTTTCCAAAGAAGTATTATTCTCTGCAAAACGCACTGTTTTGAGTGTGGAACTCGTCACTGGATGTGCGGAGGTCAGGAGTATAAAAGGATTTGGAGAGAAATGAGATATATTTTTATTAGTGTGGCTCTTAGTGGCTGCTAACCACGGTGGTCTGGAGTCAGTTTAAAGGAGAGCTCTGAGCAGCTGATTGCAAGAGGAGTGCTCTGGGAGGGATTGCCCCACGCTCTGCCCCTTGGTATTGTTCCTAAACTGCAGCTGCTCCCCACCATGAAGCCCAGGATGCTGGGCTATGTGGATCTCTGACCCAACTTAGCACCTCTTCTGTTCTCTCAGATTTGTTTTTGAAATAAAAGCTGTATCTTTCTGAATTCTCTGGTTGTTGCAGTCATTAAAACGTGGGAAAAAGCCATTGCAGGAAACTACATTGATTTGATAGTCTCATATAAGAGATGAAGTGGAAGAAGCAGGAGAAAGCACATCAAAATGAGGTGTCCTCTAGGAATAGCATTAATGGTCAATGAAATAAGTGGTACAGACACGTTTTCCCCCTGTCTGAAGGGAAGCCAGGGTCTGGGAGCCCAGTTTAGAAAGTGATCTGAATTTCTCATCATTCACTTGTAGCTGCCATAATAATCCCAGCACCCACGTTAGTCACGGAGAGCTGCTGGCCCAAGGTAGGCTACAGTGTATTCCCTACCCAGATGCATCTTGCCATTAAGTACTCAAAATTAAACATACTTAAAACATGGCAAAAAAATAGTTGGGTGGAAGATCTGGAGAGGAGAAATTAAGGAAAGATGTTTTATAATGCCATTTAAGTTATAATGCCACTTCATTTAAGAAAACAGAGAAATCTGGGTCCGTATATATATATATATATATAATCTCTTCTTAGGTTGACACTGGAGAAGACGTGTGTAGAATTTAAAGAAGACTTTCTCCTTTCTGATAGTTCCTACACTTATTGCTGCAACAGCATTTTATGCAGAATAGGTGCATGAATATGAAATGATTCCACCTGCATATGGCACTGCAAGGACTGCATGTTCCAGCTTGGGATGCATCACTGGACAAGTGGGATGATGCAAGAAACAGCCAGATAAAATTTAACAGGTTGATTTTATCAGTCTCTCCAGCAGTTGTGCAGTGGGGTGGAGAGATTCCCACTCCCTGATTTATAAACTTGTCCCTGTTCTGTTGTGCCTGTGAGCTGGACTCCGACACTCGTGCCCCTCCTTCCACCCCAAACCATCTCTGTCTGTGCCAAGCTGACTTACAGTTGCATGGCTTTTGGGATAGTCTTTGGTTGAGAGCTTTGAATTTTAGCTGAACTTCTATAAACACTTCTCTGGTTACAGGAGTATTAAGAACCACATTCTTGCAAGTCTTGCACAAACTCAAAGATGTTTTAAATCTGTCTGTGCACTCGTGGTCTCCATGTGCCGGAACAGGGAGCTTCTAAATTACTTGAGACAATGGTCCTTTGACAGGAGGGAAGGCCTTATGCCTCTTTTTACACATAAGAAATCAGTCAAATAGGTAATTTTAGAAAGGTTAGAAAAATAACTATGTTATACATCACAGTTTGGTCCTACTAAGTATGTGGCTTGTTTTGCTATGATCTCAGGAACATCTGTTCCTTTTTTAATGTAGACTTCTTGTCATCTCTTTCCCTTTCTTTTATTTCTTGAAGACTAAAACATTAACATTTAAAAGGATGAATACAGGCACATCATCAAGCAAAGACTTTGGAGGTGTCAGAGGATGTAGATAACGAGAAAAAATGTTAATTATTCCTCTGGAAGGATAGTTTGAGAAATTGCTGTTAAAAACTTCCCTGTCCAGGCCAAAAATTCAAAAAGTATCCCAGCAAGAAAGGTATTGGTGTGGCTGTTTCCTACTTGCAGAAACTGGACTACAAACTGGGGATGCTGTGGGGAAAAAGGATGGTTTTTTCCCCCAAGTTGTTGGCTCTGAAGTTCATGTTCCTGCAGTGAAGGAGGCAGAGGAGGATAACGTAGCCTTCATCGCCCTCCTTTTGTCCTCTTTCCTTGTTTCTTTTGGTACCAGTGGATGGAGAATTAGAGCACCCCTGAGTTCAGTTTGGAAAAGTTCAAGCAGGGTACAGAAAATGATTAATAAAGTTTTGAGCTGGCAGGTTTATTTGCCAGGTGATGAACTACTGGATCGGTATTTCAACTCAGAGGACTGAAAAAAATGGACTGTTGGGGGTTTTCTCCCTGGATTTCAAATTACTTTATAGAGAGCTTGTGTCCTGGACACATGGAATGACTTATTTAATTTAAAATAAATCTACCAAGCCCCACGCTTTGACCATACAAAGTGGTCCTTCTCTTGTGGCTCCTTTCTCGGTGGAAAAATCCATCTTGGGAAGTGCTTCTGCAGCCTGAAAGCATTAATTTTGAGCATAAAAAAAGCAATAAATGGAGGTAAGTCCTGGCCAGAAGTGAAATGTAGCATGTGATCTGCTCTCATGCAGCGTGAAGGGAGGCAGCTGGAGCCTCCTTGGGATGAGCTGCACTCCAGCATCTGTGTTTTGCACGTCTGGGAGGAACTGAACACCTGTAATTCCTGCTGCTGTCAATGGGCCAGCGCCTGACACGGCAAAATCCCTGCACATCCCACTAGAGCTCCTATGCATGTGGAACTTCAAGATTCAGGCCCTTGGAAAGAGGTCATTTAAAGGCTGTCAGCCTCAACTAGGCATTTCCCATCAATCTGCCCTTGGCTACTGATGTCTAGAACGGTAAATATTTTACTACGCTTATTTATTCTCCTTCCTTTCTGCAATTTTTCATGTGCTCATAGTATAGATATAAAGGCCATTTTCAGTGACATTATATTTCACTGGCAGAAAGAAGGGAAGGAAAAAAGTCTTTTTTCTGTTGGATTTATGTTTATAGCTTTACAGTTGGTGAAGCAACGTGTAGCCCAGGGAGCCCTGTAATTTATCAAAAAAATGTACTATATGGCCAAATTATCTCTACAAAGCAACTAATTATTTCAAAAGTAGACTTTTCCCTCCATAAGAACGTGCTCAGCAGTCAAATAACTCAGAGGCATTCCAGACAAAGTGACTGATAACCAAGCACTCCCTTCTCCCATTTACTGGAACCCCGACTCCCTCACACTCACTCTTGTTTACCGTAAAAAGTCACGGTTCCATCCAAAATTACTCTTCTCTAAACTGTGGCTTTTTTACTGTTGCTCTCCTAACAGACTCCAGGCTCAGGTGCCTGAAGCAGGGTCTCCAAAGGGAGACCCTTCGGTGCTTCTTGGATCCCCTTCTCTTGAGGTATTTTCCTTTCCCTGTTAAAGCTGTAATTAGTCACAGCACTGATTTTTGCTTTTATTCCTCATAAAAAAATCTTTAATAAAATCACAGTGCAAGTGAAGTTCACTCTAATCTGGCCATAAAATTTTATGAGGGATGTAAATCCAGGGGAGGAGTGACAGCTAATTCTCTGGAACAGTCGGGCCCTGCTCAAGCTTTCTCAGTGGAATTAAATCCCTCCAGGAGCAATTAGCCCAACAAGCTGTTTGGTCCACTTGTAAAAAACGTCACTGATGGAGGCATCTGGAGGTGTCTGCTCCATGCACAAGAGGCTTTCCAAGTGTGCTGAATGGTCAATGACCTGATTTTTCCTTAATCCACAGGATGGGGGTGGAGATGCAGATCTGACATGTCCCAGCAGCTTCGCTCATGTATTTATCGTGTTTTCCGGGAAGGACGGAGAAGGGAAAGTAGGAGTGCCATGATCAACTGGAGTGTCCTCTTACAGTTCTTGGTAGCTTGTCTTAAGTGCTGATCCCAAATGCTTTGGTGAAAGTAGCCTAGAAATAGTCCTGGGCTCAATAAACCTGGGAATGGTTCATGGCTGAGGTCCTTGTCACAACCCCTGGGGCAGCTGAGACTGGTGAGGGACTTCTGGCTGCTGTAGGTGTTAGAAATGGATTTGCCAAAGGAGATCCATCAGATGATGGATCACAACCTTTTCTTTCTGAAAGGTGACCCAAATCATGCACACTTGCTACCTTTTGAGTAACCTCGTTTAACCTTTAAACCTCTCTTTTGGACGAAGCCCAGGAAATTCCACTGTTTGTTGCTTTTGCTGTCAGCCCTAAATATCCTTTGAGTAAGGGCTGGATAATTGGTTGATAAGGGATGAAAAAAAACTAATTACAAAGTTTAAGAATATTTAATAGTGTTTTGCACAGATGAGGAGTGGGAAAAGCTCCGAGGTTACACAATGTGCTGTGCTGCTGGGTGTCTTTACTAAAGCATCCAGACCTCAGTGTTTCCTTTCCCAGTCTTGTTTCTGCTGTTATTCTAAGGCCTGTAGGCTTCTACCACATGTTTATAAGCTGATAAAACCATAATGCCAGGAATGTTTTCCTTCCTCTATTAGATTAACAAAATAAGTGACTTTTCAGATACAGCTTTATTTACCATACTCTCCACACCAAAACAATCATTGTGAATAAATGTCATAATTCATGGAGAGGAGAGAAAATAAGTCTCTTGGCCTAACTGCTGATGTATCTGTGTATCTCTGTGTCATGAGAATTGTTCTGCTCTCCTGATACACTGTCCTTGTGGGAGGCCTGGTATCACACCACTGCTTTGCTGGGCTGGCAAACCTCAGCAGCGACAGGAGGGATGACATCATGTTCAGCCCAAATATCTAAGAATAAATCCCATCAGGCATTACTGAGCCCACTGTTGAGCAATTCATAACTGTACATGTCAGGCAGCTTTCTGATGACATGAGGTTTGACTCCCGGTAAGGCAGAGCAGCCACACAAAAATGCTTTTCATGATGAAGAGGGAGGATTTTATCTGATCTCCACTGAGATTTTCCCAAAGCCATAAATATGCTCCTCCTGATCTGTCATGCACTTGGAGGAGCCGTGTGTTGTGTGAGGCTTTCAGAACAAACACCGACAGAGGGAAGTTTTGGGGATGGGGAAGAGCCTTGAGCCATCAGAGCCAATTACGCTAAACTCCCAAAATGCATAAAGCATTTCATTAAGGGAGATCAAAGTGCCTTTCATGGGAAGGAAGAGCTATGGTCTGTCTTTTACCCACGGGAAAACGCTGGAGAAGAAATTGTCTGGCCTATTCTATAGCAGCATTCTTTGAATGTTAACCCCTGAGTTTATGTTCACCACAGCCTCCTGTGAGCTCTGCCCAGACCTACAACAGCCTTTATGTTTTTTGGGGCGGGACATGAAACAGGCAAGAGGAAAAAGGGGAAAAGTCTGCAAAAAAACTCCAAACGTGGTCAAACCTGTAAATGAAACCTGTAGATACCTGGTGGGTGATGAGTCACGTAAATGCCATGCAATTGCCCCCAGTAAAATAGTTTAAATGGTGACTGCAAAGAATGATGACATGTTTTTTGAGGAAATAGTTTTGCATGTTGGAAATCATTGTGTTGGACTATGAGAGATCCTCAGTTTTAATACACATTATGAATGTGCCATAATACCAGGGGTTTTCCTTCAAACCACTGCTAGACTTTGGACTAAATGGTGAGGACTGTTCAGCTCAAGCAGCACAGTTGGCATTGGCTGGATGTTTAGTGGTGGAGCACTTTGTTCCTGGATAATTTGGTATTCTGGAAATGATGGAAAAGCACTGAAATGAGTAATGATTAGCTCAGTTATCCCTCACCTTAATGAACTGTGGATAAATTGTTCCTTAAACATTATTTCTGTGTTTTTACATTTGCCTTGGAGAGAAAAGAACATAGTGGTAAAGCATGGAAAAGAATCACAGAATCACAGAATCATGGAATGGTGTGGGTTGGAAGGGACCTTAAAGATCCTCTTGTTCCAACTCCCTGCCATGGGCAGGGACACCTTCCACTAGAAATCCGGCTCTACACACAAACAGGAATGGAGTGATACTCCCAAAAAGACTCAGGATCTGCATTCTCACATGATTTCCAAAACATGATGGTTTCCCATAGACAATCCAGTCCTGTTATAACCAGAACACTAAATGTTTCTGCTGTGGGAAGGGATTATGGAGTCTGGTTTCAGCTGGATCCCGGCTTCAGTCAACAGCAAGCCCTTCAAAGGCTCATGTAACATTTGGGACATACTGGAGCACAGAGAAGCTCTGCTGATGCTCGAATCTGTGCTGCAACTGGTGTAAACTGGATAATGAAGACCCATTTCTAACCATTTCTTTCTCTCTCAGGCTTTCTCAGGTTTACTGATGAGCTGTGATTCTGCACCGTTTCACATGACTTCACCTACTCTGCCTCAAGAAAAAAATATCAAATCATTAAATGGAGAAATTTTTCTGCATTTATTTTATTTGAAACCTTCCTCACTCACACCAGACATCTGATTTAAATGCTGTTTGTTAGCATTGTTTATAATATACCAAAGAAAAGATAAAATTGATGGCACTTTATTAGCTCACACTGGCTGAGGAGTGAGGACCCTGGATGATTTTGTGCAGGTCCCAGGAGCAGGAAAGCACCTGGATGGGTTTTGTCCCCTCCACATTAGCGGGGTGTAGTGTGCTGACACATCTCAGCCAGTCCTGGTGGAAGGCTGCTCTGCATCTATAAATGGATGCAATCCCAGAGGGAAGCATCGCCCTGTCCATCTCTTTGCTGCCTCCAGGATGCTGCTTTTCCTTTCATGAGTTCAGGATGGTTTTGCTGCCTCTCCCCTTCCAGTCTGCTGGGACTTGCACTTCCAATTTGTCTTTTCGAATGATTCCGGAGGGTGTTTCCGGGAGGGCCTTGTCTCTTAAATTTGTTTCCCCTGTCTGATTCACAGCCCCCGAGTTTGTTTGATCTCCCAGGGCCAGCATTTCCAGCAGCTCCCTGGGGCTCCATGAAAGGGGAGTAAGGAAGAAGAGTTCACATGTGCTACACAGAAATCTCCATATTTTAAAGGGTATCCTGTATCCCCACTGGAACATTTTAAATGGTCCACAAATCAGAAGGGGGAAAAAAAAAGAAGTTGAAAACCACACTTAAGGCATTCATTGTTCAAAGCCCAGATTCCTGGGAGTGCCAGATTCAGGGAGGCTCCACAGGGCCATGATCTGAGGAAGTCTGTCCTGAGATCCCACTCTGTGACTCCACTCACCCAGGGCTGGGTGGGGGTCCCGCTCTCAGCACACACTGTTTGTCTTTCAGGGATATGTTCCCATTTTTGGTAAGGGGAGCAAGCAGGAAGATTTCCAAGGATGAATATGCCAAGGTATTAGCTATGGAGATCTATTCTCTGCTAGTGGGGATTGGTGAAGTGTGTGTTAAAAGAGGTAAAGACTTACTTTATTTCTCTGTAAAACTCCTAGAGCAGAATTCTGCTCTCCTCGTGACATCCTTTGATGAGACTTAACAGCCACTAGGGCTGACCAAGCCAAAAGTGATGGCTGGGATTTTCAAAAGTGGTAGAACCAGCATTAATCCAGCAAGTTCCAGCTTCTGCCTTCCCTTCAGGTTCTCCACTCCTACCCTCTGTGGTTCCCAGTCACTGTGACTATCACAGGGAAACGAAGAGCTCCAAAACTAAAGTCTGCTGTCTTGAAGTGAGCTGTTCAATGTGTCTTCTGCTTCAATCTTTGGTCATAGGGTGGTAAGAGAAATCCCCAGGTGCTGAGAATGCTGCAGCTCTTCAGCAAGGAGATATATTCCATGGGAATGATCCATGGATTCTGGATTTAATCTTACCTGGACTCAGAAGAGCAGTAACTGAGATTGAAGAAACAATATTCCACAAGAAGTAAATGATGGGACTGGTTGATGATTTGCAACTTATTGTTTAGACAAACAAAAAGAAACATAATCATGTGAAATTGTGCGAATAAATTCTCCAGATCTTTCTCCAAATGTGTCCATTATCACCTGTAAATACTTTCAGACAATCTTTGTTTTACAAAGACTTCTTGGAATGGGATTTACATACGACACTGTTTGTTCTGTAAGTATTTGGCAATTCTTCTGCTTCCTGGTCAGTAACTGACTAAAGCAGAAATAGTTGTTAATTATACCACCAAAATGTCATTTTGTTTGATTTCTGAATCAAAATATACTTTCTGTAACTATTCTGCAATAGTTTATTACTCTCTACAACTCCCAGACAGGAGGGTGGACCCAGGTGGGAGTCGGTCTCTTCTCCCAGGTAACAAGTGACAGGACAAGATGAAACAACTTCCAGTTGCACCAGGGGAAGTTCAGGTTGGATATTGGGAAAAGTTCTTCATCAAGGGTTGCCAAGCACTGGCACAGCTGCCCAGGGCAGTGCCAGAGTCACCACCCCTGGAGGGGGTTAAAAGCCATGAGGATGTGGCACTTGGGGACGTGCTCAGTGGTGGGGAACAGTTGGGCTCAATGGTCTCAGAGGGATTTTCCAACATAAAAAATTGTGTGTTTTGTAAGGAGGTAAAAAAATCAGTATTAGTGTTTCAACGGTAAAGTTGTACAAACCCAACCTAGAAAGGTTAACAATAGGGAATTCCCGCTGTTTCAACAGAGAAATTGCTAAAGTAACCTCTCGTTTCTGGGAGAGCAGCTTTGGCAAATATTCAACACATAGTAGAGCTCTTCAGTTAAAACTATGAGGAAAAGCCTTGACACTTCTCCATCCTCCCCTCAACCCGCAGTGCCAGCGGTGCCAGCACTGACTGACGGTTTGGTACTGGGTAAGATGTTTTCAGCAGGAAGGATTCCTTTTCCCTATGGGATAAGCAAGCAGTAGAATCACAGAATCATGGAATCATTAAGGTTGCTCTTTGCTGTGGGCTAATGTGTATTTTTTCTGCTCGGGGAGTGCACGGATGCAATCCCTTCCTGTCACAAATCACTTCTTCCTCCCCGTTGGAGACATTTTCCCACCCCTCCTGCAGAGGCTCCATCCATCCTCCTCCTAGGCCAAAATCTGCCTGATCCAGAGGGGGCACACATGGAGATTCACGTGAGATGGCGAAGGGACATGAACATCCGAACATCATTTCAGAGCAGGAGAACAGGAATACGTGGAAATATCCTGTGATTATCAGGGCTCTAGAGACCTCTCGTGGACAAACACGTTTGTTTCCTTCATGCAACATGTTTGTTTTGGAGATAGGTTGTGTTTATTTACCATTATTATTATTATTATTATTATTATTATTATTATTCACTATATATTATATTATTGTTATATATTCTGTAGTGAAGCAAACATGGATTCTGGTCCCATGGTGATGATCAAGCAAATAACATCTTGAATATTATTTATTCACTTTCTTATTTTGCCTTGTTCTTCAGTCAAATTTTATTTTGGGATGTTTGTATTCTGAAGTGGTGAATGGCAGTGAAAATCATTCCAATTCACATTGTTGCCGTGTTGCTCTTGACCAAAATGGGTTTGTTTTTACTTAATATTTTAACTTATCAGACAATATAGATTCTACAGAAGGAAGAATTAAAGCAGCAGCACTAAATTTCATTCCTATGTATTTATTGTTGACCAGAAAATATTTGGAATATGGTATTTTTTTCTCACCCAAAAAGCATGTCAAGATTCACCAATTTTATGGACTCTTTTCCCCCCTCACTTTTTATTGACCATTTTTTGTCCCAAAGCAGAACATTTCCATCAACCAGACAGAAATCGGGGGTTTCCTGAGCATTTCTCAGGCTGGCAGGGGGTGTTCAATGGTTGAAAACCATCTCTTTTAAACGAGCAATAAACCAGCGATTGAATTTTTATTTACTGATGGAAAAACTTCAGTTTTTTTTTTTCCCCTGAGAAATGTGTTAACCTGGTTGGGCCCAGGGAGGTGAGTCCTATGAGCTGAGTGTTATCCCACAGTCCCCATGTTCGTAGCCATCTGCCAGTGCAGGGATAAATTGCTTTTTCTACAGAGATTATTTGATTTTTTCCACGATCCGCCTCATTTTCCAATTCCATCCTTTCCTCACTTTGGTGAATTATTGGTGACCCTTGATGTTTTCACTTAACAAAAAGCACAAGAAGAAATGGCTGTTTTCTTCACCCCCCTGGCTTTGCATGAAAGTGCTGTAAAATTAAAGGCGGACAAAGAGTTTTATATTAAGGGGATATAATTAAAGACTCCTCGGTGCTTATCTCCAGCCCCCTGAGCAGCCCACTGGGTGCAAGGCAGAGGCAAGGTAATTCTTCTTTTTAATATTGCAATAATTCTCAGCTATTTTAAGAGAAAACCCACTGACAATTTTGGACAGAAAGCTACATTTCAAAAATAAATTAAAATCTTGGCAAGAAGCTCTTGATTTCACAGGAAAATTTCAGTGTGCTGGAGTGCTGAAAACCAAACAGTATCTCAGCTGAAAACGCTTTGATTTTTGCAGGGGAAAAAATTCCTTTTTAATTCTTTTCTGCCTTTTTTCTGCAGTATTTTTTCATCATCCTTCTTGGCTTTGGTTGTAGGTGCAAACACGGAATGGGGGAATTGGGAAGAGGGAGATAAAGCCGTTGGGGTTCAGAGTGAGCTCCCCTTTTCCCAAACTGTGCTAGGAACACTTTATACACTGTGCTCTAAGCAGATTTAAAGTGGATTTTTAAATGAATTTTAGAGGAAAATTCTGCTCTACTCAGCTCTTGTACCTGCCTAATTTGACATCATTTTTTAATTGATTCTTTTCCTTTTGGTCTCTGTAAACAGTCATATTCTCACAATAAAGGTCTTTTTCAGACATCAGGGAATGCCTGAAGAAATGTGGTAGCAGGTTTTTCTAATTCCTTTTTTTTCCTCTTTCTTCTCCCTTTTATTGAAATCCTGGGTATCAGGATCTGGAATTGGAAAATGAGGCTGTATCCAGGCCAAATGTGGATCTGGAATCCCAAACTCTTGCCCCCATTTTGCTCCCTATCCTTACCTAAAGCTTTCTCATTTCAGTTTGACAAACCACCAAGAAGTTTGAGTCTGGGATATTTATTTTTTGTGGTACATCTTATCACCCAATTAGTGTTTTAATTTAAATGTACAAGTGCCTATCTCTCAGTTCACGGTTATTCTGCCCTGTATAAAACAATTGCTTGGTCACAGACTTCATGAATCAATGTTATCACGACTCGTGAAGTATCTTATTTGCTTTGTGATAGGAATGTTGAGCATATTTTTAAATCCTATTTTCTTGGTTTCCACTTTTATGTGCCATGCAAACCAGAGTGATCTCAGCAGGCTATTTTCCTGTTGTTAAGCCCTGAACCCTAATCTGAAGGAAACAAACCCAGCTCCTCTTATTTTCAAACAGATAAGATTTGCGAGGTTATTAATCACAGGTTCAAATGGCTGCACTGGGAATTGGAAATGATCTCCAGTTTTATATAAAACTTGTCAACATTTATTACAGAGACGGACCATCCGTCCAGTGGGAGCCTTAGAAAGTCATTATGTGTCTGGTGGATGATAAAGGGAGATTTAACTGCACAAACAGCCATGACATCATGCTGAACTTACATGTTCTTTCATCTGCCCCTAAATGATACCGTTTCTTTTTGGCCATTGCCCCGAGCTTTGAATTTGGGTGGGGGAGCTCTTTCTCCTCCCGTGTATCACTTCATCTAATTTACCTTCTTTTTAAATAGAACTAATCACTGTTGTTGGTTTTATTCTTCTCAAAGAGCTTTAAGGCTGGATTCAGAGGATTAGCTCCTGGGCAGGTGTAAATCAACAGCAAGTTGGCTTCTTTCAGACAAGTTTTAATCTTGGTGAATTTGTACTCTGGAAAACATGAAATTGTGTCCTCCTCCATTTGAACAGATCCTGGGAGGGCTGAACACATTGAAAGGAGATAATTTTCATATCACTTTATTTCCTTTCTCAGCATTGCTCCTCAGACATTAAACCTATTTCATGGGTGACTGATACGTTGGGCTACACAACCCATTGATAATTAATGACACAGATAACTAAAAAAGGAGATTAATTTCTTTTTGCTGTAGGTGCCATGAGCACCACGAGTGCCCAACAGCCTTAAGCTGGAAGAGCCTTCAGTGTGTGGTGTAAAATCACCTTCAATTTGACAAAACACCTCATAAATATGCCATCAAAATCTTCCAGTGACCATTTGGTGATGAAATAAACTGCCAACATTGCTTGAAAATAATAAGATAAATATAAATATAAATATATATGTATTTATATCATACAGATATAGCTGCAGCTGTACTTTGCAGAAGATCCTGATGGAAAAGGATCCCTTGAATGGTGCAATCCCAGCCACCATGGGACACCCCAGTTACTGCCAAGGACTGTGCTGGAGTAGCCAGTGATAAGATTACAGCATGTAATAAACCTCTCAAGTGCCTTCCAATGGATAAAAAATGGGAAGAAAAGTGTTTTAAGTGCAGCCAGATTGCTGTCCTAGGCTGGGGAGAAGAAAGAAAAAAGCAATGAAGCTGGTATTTGGAGTAAGTCATCTCTGAACTGTGTAGAATTGTGTTTGGCACCGAGAAATTAAGCTGCGTGGAGACTAATAAATACAGATTTTTGTAACGGGTGTTGCTGCTGCAGCCTTGAACTGGCATCCCTGGGGCTGTGGGTACTGAAGTAGAGAAACTGAGATAAGTCCTCCAGAACGACAAAAAATTCTCTTGTTCCTTCCTGTGATTCCTCACTCCAAAAGGAGAAAGTGCAGGAAGATCGCTGGAGAACTGATGGATTTTCCCTCTTGTGCACGAAGAGGTTGTTGTTAGAGCAGAGAGAGGAGCAGTGTGTCTTACAGCAGAGGTGTCAGGGTGGGGTTTTTTTGCAAATCGCAAAGAAAATGTAAAAATAGATTTTTTTTCAAATCGTCTATCTAAAAAAATAGTCTCTGAGCACCAGCCATTCTTCCCTTATATGTGTATTTATTAAACACTGTTTAAATTGCTGCTGGGAGCTCCTGTCCTCTACTCCCATCCCAACAGGTTTTGTGTCACTTCTAAGTAGAAACTTCAGAAATCATCCTGCATCGTCCTTCAGGGCAAAGGGTAGTCTCCATTTTCCATTTTTTCTGGATAAAACAAGCTGTTTTCCATTGCTCTCTGAACTTGATGAGCATCTGGTCCCTCTTCCCTGCACTGGCAGAACACTCTCGTAAGGCTGAGTATAATCTGGCAGAAAATATCCCCAGTCTTTAAAAATCTTAAATATCCTGTAAGGAGAAGGGGAGAAGATGTCACTGGGATCTCCCCAGGGCATTTCTCTCTTTTCCACGACATCAAGTGCTCCAAGATCACAGTCACAGAAGTCCCTGCTAGGTGACCATGGTGTAGTTTGCTGCAACTGTGTCAGCTTTGAGTGGTCGTTAGCTAAACTCCAAAATACCTACCCTACACCTCAGAGGGGTTTTAAAGCCTACCCTGGGCTTTGCACCGGCAGAGGTAAGTGCAGGTGATCTCCAGCTGTAAAACACTTGTGCAAAGCCCTGCCAGCACTGTGGATATCCAGTGCAGATCATCCAGTGCAGATCATCCTCCTCCCAGCCATCAGCTGAGTCTTCCCTGTTGTCAAATTATTTTCCTTGCTGTAATTTGGACTTTTTCATGGGCTACCCGCTCATGAAGTCCCTGGTGGTCATGAGTAGCTCAGATGGCTGCATGTGTGGATAACATTTCTCGGGAATAGGAGCGATTTGCATGAAAAAAGCATCTACAAATGAGTTTTATCAAAATCCACACACTGTGTGTCAAGGGAAAAGCATCTATGTGGGAAGAGGAGTTTTGTTGAGGCTTCCTCTGTTGGTATTTTAGTCTTACTGTAGGTGTTTTCCCCTGAAATGTGCATATAATTTTGACTTTCAGAATCATTTTAACACAAAAGGTGATTTGAAGACCAGCTAAAGCTGATGCTATAAAACACTCCACTCTTTGTGAGGAAAAGCTTCTCTGTTTATGCAATTCTAAATTCTTCCTTTTAAAATAAAATTTACAGCCTCCTGAAATGGCTCACACAGACCTCCCAGGCTTTGATTTCTCACAGAGTTTTTGAAATGCGTATCGACCCCGAGACTGGAGACACACTGAAATAATTCCAGGTGTTAATGCCTCTGACATTGCTGCCACTTGTCTTCATGCCTGGGAGAAATTTATGTACCAACTGCCTAGTTTTACTGCCAAGCTGTATCCTCTCCGCTCCTCTCAGGGATTACCCTCTGTGTCATGAATCTACTTGTTCATTTATCACAGCAATTCTTCAAGTCAGAGTTATCTTGAAGAAGAAATCAAGGAGTGGGCTACAAATTGCTCAGATTGTGGTGAGGTTTTCAGAGGTTAATGCACAGCACTGGGCACCCTGTGTGGGCACTGCATGGATTGCAGGATTGAGGAAAAGCTGGTGAAGGGAGCTGGGGTGTGCTGGAAATGTGTGGGAAAGCAGCCCCCAGATCTGCTGAGACATGGATTTGGGAGGACATCTAACAACAACAGCTTGGTAAACCTCCACCTCTCAGTCTTCGTCTTGGCTAGGGAAGATGCCATTGTTGGTTTTCCAACTCCCTGAGTTAAATATTACCTGTCCCACTGCAAAACCATAATGGGGATGGGAAAATTCAGTTCTTCTGGGGAGCAAACTCAGCTGTAGTGGAACCTGGGAGATCGACCAACACAGCCAACACACTGATCTGCCAATAAAGCTGCTCAAAGTGAAAGTGTTGAGTGAAAACTGAGTGACAAGCAGCCAAAAAAGAGGCATGGAACAGGAGGAGCAACACCCCCCACCTTCTGTGCTCATCAGAAGGGATTTGCTGGGCATGTGACCCACAAAGCAGCACCTGCAGCCCATGTTTAGTGCTCTGGTGTGTTTGAAGAGATCTCTGCAGGAGCCTCAGGCCAGCTGTGTGTGGCACCCACAAATAAATAAATACAAAATAATAAATATAAAATACAAAATAAAAACACATACAAAAATACAAAAGGAAACACAAAATAAAAATAAAATATATACAAAATAAAGATAAATAAATAAATGATGAAGCATTTGTCACCTTCCACAAGAGTTTCACCAGCTGCCTTACTCCTTGGTGGGATCATGTTTTGAGCATGAGCTTAAAGAAACCTAATGCCTTTTTTACGCTCAAAGGGCACGTTCTGCTCTTCAGGGTTACACTGGTTCTTTTTCTCTTTTTTTTTCTTCCTGTATAGGGAATTTTGCTCTCTCCCTGGGATTTAATTAATTTCAGTGTCTACTGTTCATGTGCCATAGGTAACTCAAACAATATTTTTTGTAGTCTGTTTCCAAACTTTAGACTGAATTTGAAGTCCAAAAAAATTTATAACCAGCATTTCATCACTCTTGCTTTTAAATTGATCAGAAGTGAGGAAAGGGAAGATCAGTGGAAAGCTGTTTTCATGGGGTTTAGGGAACTTTGAAGAGTTCTGCTAAAAGTCGAGTTCTTAAATAATGTTTTCAGCTACACTCCATCAAATATCATGGTTAAACAGGGAAATGGCCAGACCTTTGAACTACTTTTGTGGCTCCTCATCACTCACTTCTGCACAGGATCCCTCTTAGCAATGATCCTGAAGAGAAAGGCAGGAGACTTCACACGTGAGCAGAGCTTCCTGCCAGACCTCAGCTGATCTCAAAAAGCCTGGAAATGATCCTACATCTAGGCAGAACCACGGGTTTTATTTCCATTACTGCCTTAGCTGGGTGTAAACCCTGAGGAGGTTCTTTGGCTTAGAGCTCTGCGAGGGATGTGATACAGATGAAACCTCCCTATGTGTTGAAAGAGACCCTGTGAACCAAAAACTGCGGGTTTTATGTGAAAAAATGAGAAGTATCCTCAGAGTAATTTATCTCTCCCTGCAGTGAGAGTGCTGCTGAGATTTGGTTACTTTGAAGTCTGGATTAAGAGAGGAGTGGGAGGTCGATGTCTGGGGGAAGACACTGATCCAAAGAGTCTCTCCTGGGCTGAGAACAAAAAAGCAAAGGGTGAGCTGTAAGAAGCTGCTCTTTTTTGGACATGGGACACACAGGGTGGTCACCAGACCTCCCATCTCTGTGCAGGAAGGTTGGGTAGAAACACACAACATCCCAGCATCCACCTCCTCTGCCAATTTAGCATTCATCTGTGAGCCTTCCTGAGTGAAGGAAACCCGGAATATTACAAAATCAGGGAGCCTTTAGTGTAGTTTACAATCCTCAGGCTGAGGCCGGGAGGTGTGAGGTCCCTTTTGGGCGCGTGGGAGCTGGAGGGGTGGGCACAGCCACGGGAATGAAAGAGCAGGTGATGGCTGAGTATTTCAGGTCTAGTTTTTGGCTGAGGGTGGGAGATTCCACGTCTGTGTTTAATACAGGATAACCATCTCTTGTGGGACATGAGGAGGACTGAGCCGAGAGCAGCAGTTAGCACTGCTGGGCAAATTTCCTCTTGCAGATTAAAAGCCCTTTCTGTAACCTCAGCAACACCCTCCGCCAGCAGCATTGTTTTACTGAGTGCTGTGGATGCTGCCCATTAAACTGCAATTAGTCCTTGCTGGATGCAGAGACCTCCCTCTCTCCCAGACGGCTTGTTATTAAGATATTTACGGTTAATATGAATTTCCCCTACCATAAATCAGCAGCTTTTATACCTGCAGGGAAGTCACGGCAATCAGCGACCCCGCTCAGCCGGCCCCGGGCAACGAGCGCTGTCTTGTAAAAGAAAGACTGTAACAACTTATCGTCGTGGTAAAAACAACAGGAGAGGGGGAAATCCCGGTGCTGGGATCTGATAACGGGCTGTAATCAAGCGCTCGCACATCCTCTTCGAGGAGGCTGGTGAATGGAAAGTTACGCGGATTCATTTGTCACTCGGGGAGTTACGGACAAAGAGCCCAAAGCTTGTTGGAATTAGGTGAGTGGGAGGATGGAGGAGCGGGGATGTGGAGCCTCGCAGGGGGACTGTGCGCCGGCAGGGATGGGGTGGCCCTCACCCAGCATGGAAAGATATGGGACATGCCACGTTTTAAGCAATTCTGCTGGAAATGGCGACATCACCCTCTGGGACCTGCTCCCTTGGATGCTGCAGGCTGAAGCTATTCCTAAATCAAGGTTGTTCTGAGACATGTAGAATTATAGAATTATAGAAAAGTTTGGGTTGGAAGGGATCTTAACTAACACTCATCTCGTTCCAACCCCTGCCACAGGCAGGGACACCTTCCACTATCCCAGTTTGCTCCAAGCTCCGTCCAACCTGACCTTGGACACTTCCAGGGATGGGGCAGCCACAGCTTCTCTGGGCAATCTGTGCCAGGGCCTCAGCACCCTCACAGGGAAGAATTTCTCCCCAGTATCCCATCCAAATCTCCCCATTTCCAGTGAGAAGCCATTCTCTGTGCCCTGTTCCTCCAGGACCTTGTCCAAAGTCCCTCTCCAGCTCTCTTGGAGCCCCTTTAGGCACTGGAAGGGGCTTTAAGGTCTCTCTGGAGCCTTCTCTTCTCCAGGCTGAACACCCCCACCTCTCCCAATCTGTGTCTGGACCAGAGGCGCTCCAGCCCTCGGAGCATCTTTGTGACTCTCATCTGGACTTGTTCCAACAAGTCTTTCTTCTGTTGGGGGCCAGTGTGCACATTTTCCATGCATTGTATGTGCTTTGAAAGCCTGGCTTATACGTCTTAAAACACACCTCCCCTCAGCAGCATAAGGAATGCACATGGCACATTGTTTCGCTCGTGTGTTTGGCATTTGCGTGTAGAGTGGTTGGGAGCAAAGAGAAACCATGCTGAGCATTTCTACCTTTGGGGCCAGTCTTATTTTTACCCTGTGATTTTGGTGTTATCAGAAAACAATGTTCATATAAACACTGACCGGTTCCAACCACAGATCTCCAAACCAGGGAAATCATGCTTCCCGTCCCCCTGTTTTTAACCCATCTGGGAAATGTTAACTACGTGAAGTAACTTTCTCTAAAGCACCTTAACTGACAGTGGGTGACAGGAGATGTCACATCCTCCCCTTCACAGGTGTGCAGCTCCCAAAAGGCTTTTTTCCCCCCCTCCTATATAAGACACAGGTGGCCCCACAAACGTTATTGCCTCAAGCTGCATCTTTGCCTCTGGTCCTTCCTTTCAGGTGTTTCCTCTTGTCTTAAATACGGTAACAAGGGATTTCATGTTCATCTCACACAACAACATGATTTTTACTGAAAACAACTCACCATCTTTGCATTCCGCAGGACACCCTCCTGCGTTTCACAGAGGAAAATCCAGACCTGCACAGTGTCTTTGCCTTTTCATTAGGGACTTTGCACTGACACCAGGAGCTTTAATCCCTTGCAACAGCTCAAATGGCATGAGTATATTTTCTTCCAGGATGAGTTTACTCCTGCTTTAGTACTAATGGATTAGCATTCCCTGGTCAGAGAGTTAATACAGTGATGAAGGTATAGAAAAATCAGCTTTCAAGGTAAAATCAGTACATTTTCAACAGGAAAATCAGCTTTCTGAGCAGACAGGAGCTGCTAAAATATGATGTCAGTAGATGGCACTATTTTATACTGTATGAGGGCAGAGGACAGGTAGGGAGGGAGCAGTAAAGCTCAGGAGATGCTGTAAAGACAGATTTCCTTTCTCCTTCTAAAATGCTCCATCAGGATCAGTGCAGAAGAGGTGAGGGGTTTGCTCTGTGTGGTTTTCACCCTTCTCTTTCCTTGTACTTTGGCAAAGGTTAAGGTTTAAGGACAATCTCTGTCATTTTTGATTCTTGGGATGCTGAGGCAGAGATGTGTCCATGTGCTTATCAAGCATCTCGAGCTGACCCTGCTCAGAAAATATTCATATCACTTCAAATGGTCTCCTTTGCTCCCCAAAACTTGCAAAAAGGGGTGACACTTTCATTTCTCTCAGGCTCAGAGATGATTGTGGAGTCACTGAGAGCAGCTTCATTTTCAGCTGGGAAGGCTTCTCTAACATCAAATGGCTCTGAGTGTTTTATACCTTGGCATAAGTTGTTCTGTGGTTAATGCAGTGTTGGAACCTCACTCAGGCAAACTGGAGGAGGGAGAAAGATTACAAATTGGGCCAAAATGTGACTTTTGTGGCATCTGTTGTAAAGCAGAAACAAAACACTTTACCTCCCCAGCCCAATTCTTCAACCCACTGCCTGGAAAAATCAGCCAGGTGATGCCAGTTGGATGCTGGGATGCAGGAGGAGAACTTGGTCACCCTCTGTCTGTTTGTCTGTCTGTCCATCCGTCCACAGGAGCTGCTGCCACCACGGTGGTGCTGGGTGCAGCCAAAGGCACCCGAGGGACAGACTCTGCCATTCCCATTTTTTCAGAGTTGGCCAGGATTTATTTTGGAGGCTTTAAAGGTCAGAGAGTTCAAAGTTCAAAAATGCTCATCAGAGTTAAGGTATATTTTGCTTTTAAGTAAAAGAAAAAAAGGAATGTGTCCTTCACTGCTAAATCCCTTCTTTTAGGAATTCCTGTCATCCTCTGACAGTGACCTTTTTATTCCCTTTAGTAATTGATTTTTTTTTCCTCTCCCCAGAGCCTCCCTTGTTTTGATTCGTGTCATTTATTACTTTTCTTTTTGCTTGGCATCTCAGAGAACTGTCGCCATTCCACTAATGTGTTCCTCCATCCCTTCATACAAATATTGCCTGTTTTTCTGTACTAAACCCAAATAAAAGATGTGCCTGAGGAGAAGCAAAACCTCCTGGTTTTTGCTAATGCCGATCAGCAGAATGATTAAACTGTGCCCATTTACACCCAAGCTGTTCCCCCCTCTCTGCCCTCCCTCCTGCTCTGTTGCTGATGCAATGCTAGATTTGTAAAAAACCCTGACTGCTATACGGTTTTTATCTTGAGGAACATCTAAATCACTTAGAAGTCTGTTGGCTGAACTCAATAAATAAATAGCAGAAGGCTCACTGGTAGCAGTGAGTTATGGCTTTGCTGTCGCTGCTGTGGGCTGTGTCCAGCAGCTGCACCAACAGCCACCCCTCCATTAGCATATGCTCCTTTTAACCTGATTCAGAAGAATTAAAGCACTGTTCCCCACGATGGGAAGTGTGGGGTTTTATAAACTATCCAGA
The DNA here is from genome assembly GCA_013396775.1 of Cephalopterus ornatus. Taxonomy (NCBI): domain Eukaryota; kingdom Metazoa; phylum Chordata; class Aves; order Passeriformes; family Cotingidae; genus Cephalopterus; species Cephalopterus ornatus. The sequence goes on from VZRE01002870.1 coordinate 474,186, forward strand.
TGAAGGTCAGCCCAGGCAGAGTTTTGCAGTGACAAGGGTTTGTTGGAGATCTCCTTGTGCTGCGGGCGGAGGAGATGCTCAGACCTTACTCCAGGGAATCACCGAGTCATTAAGGTTGGAAAAGACCTCCAAGATCATCGAGGACAACCCGTGACCCATCCCCACCTTGTAACCCAGACCAGAACACTGAGTGCCCCATCCAGTCATTCCTTAAACACCTCCAGGGATGAGGACTCCACCACCTCCCTGGGCAGCCCCTTCCAATGCAGCCCCATTTGGATTTGATGGAGAAAATCATCCACTATTGTGAGAACCTCCAAGGAGCTGTCAAATCCCAAAAGGAACCAGAAAATTAGCCATGCGGCTTCATGAGAAAAAGGAGAGTCATGCCTGATGCTCTGGATTTCTCTCCACACCTCTCTGTGTGTCAGTAGACAAATACGGGGTTGGAGAGGGACATTTTGCAAGGACCTGGAGTGACAGGACAAGGGGGAATGGCTTCAAACTGACAGAGAGCAGGTTTAGATTGGATGTGAGGAAGAAATTCTTCCCTGTGAGGGTGATGAAGCCCTGGCACAGGTTGCTCAGAGAAGCTGTGGCTGCCCCATCCCTGGAAGTGTCCAAGGCCAGGTTGGACGGGGCTTGGAGCAACCTGAGACAATGGAAGGTGTCCCTGCCCATGGCAGAGGGGTGGAACTGGATAAGCCTTAATGTCCCTTCCAACCCAAACCAGTCTGTGATTCCATGAGTCCATATAGATGCAAATATTTGTTCAAATGTTATTAATTCTATGGGATCAAGTGAACACAATATATATTTATTTACACTACATCCATACACACAATTAGATCATATAACAATAGGAATTACCTCTATCCTGATACATCCATACATTCTAAGTCATTCTGGATGTGTCTATATATGATAGAGGTCTAGTGTACCCTATTTTGGTATTATATATTGTATCAAAAGTACTAATGGCATCTGTGATTTAAGGAAGTATCTCCTTAGTCACTTGTCTTCTCTACACTGGTTACAAAACAGTTTTTAGTTCTCTATATTCTAAATACGTTGCCTGTGTTACTGAACAGTAGTGGCTTATTATTTTTTTCAATATTCTGAATGCAAAAATCATGCTAAGTTATAAAATATCCTTTTTTAATTAAATCCAGGATTGCAGCATGGCTCAGTCCTGCTCTTGGCTTTTGACAAAGCTCACAGTTTCAGGTTCATTTACAGGGGTTTTTATTACAACCTCATAAAAGTATTTACAATATATTTCATTATATTTTAAACCAAAAGCACTAAGAGAAAACGCTTGAAATAAAAATGCCCATAATTTTCCAGTTCCTTGTCGCTGTCTGAAAACCTTATCAGAGTTCCTCATTACTTTAATGGTATAGGATTAAGGGTAATGAAGAAACGTTTAGGGCTCTGCAAATCACTTTGATTTCATTGTATAATGTAACAGCACTTCTCTTTGATTTACTACTCAGTTGTTTGAAATAGCCTGTGGTATTTATCAGTCTTGGAGGAAACTCTGTTTCCTTGAGCAATTAACTGCTCAGACTAAAGTTGCATAACTTCTTTTTATTAGTCTTTTTTTTTTCCGAACATTTGTGGATGGGAAACAGCAAACCCTCCACTGGGTCCTACCCCAATGTTTAGTGGGATAGGGATGAGTATTTTTATTGCAAGTTTTTTTGTAACCATTTTGATTTTCTAGATGTTTTTCCCCTTTTTGAATATTAAATTAAAGGTCACTGATCATTGGGGGTTTTTGTCTATATTTTTAGTGATTTTCATTTCTTCATTTTGATTCTTATTTTTCATTTGGTTTTCAGTTCAGATCCATTTTCCTCATTGCGCACATGGATTTCTCCCTTTCCTCACTGAAGGGGTGTGTTTTTCAAGGTAAAAAATGTTTTGTCATAAAACACTTGCATTCAAACAGAACAATAACCTTTCTGACTATTGCAATGCCCACAAAAACAAAATAAAAATTCCAAAGAACTTTAAAAAATGGAGTAATTTTCATGATAATTAACGCTGATCTTTCAGCTTTTCCTATTTATTGTCTACTGAAAAAAAGAGTCATTTCCCAATGGAATTTCCCAACTTCTGCAGAAAGAGTGAATACGGTGGTATCAACCCAAAGAGTGGTGTCTTCTTGGCTTATATTCCTCTCAGCTCAACCCCTGGCACAAGGATTTCTTCCACTTGGGATTCAAACTCTGAGCTGCTGCTGCATGATCCGGGTTTTGGGAAGGCTGAAGCCATCCCGGGTTCAGGAGCAGTTCAGTGCATGTGGCAGCACGCAGGCCTTCAAAGAAATTGTTGGCATTGTGTCTAAAATGTTTCAGAGCTCGCTAGTGCAGTCAAATCCTTTAAGCAATTTAATATTTGAGGATTAAAATAATGTAGCTGTGAGTTTGCTTTCACTAGAATGGGCTGAACGTGTGGCTGGACCAGTTTTTATTTCCCCTCGAGGAATTTTTATAATTCCCTTTGAGGAATTTTTCCCATGGTTTGCACAAGCCAGGTAAGATTCAGTGGCAATTTGTAAAGCCTTTGTTTAAGCACAGACTCACCTGAGGTTCAGCTTTTCCCAACAGGAGCTGGCCATGACATAATTATGGTCACAGAAAATGCATACTGTGGGACATCCCCACCATTAAAGGTTTGATCAACACAACATCCCTGAGGCTGGAGATGACCAAGTGGAGCAGGTGGGGAAAAGAGTATCAAGAATGACAAAATCACTGAATCATTAAGGTTGGAAAAGGTGTCCAGGATCATCAAGTCCAACCTTCAAAGGAATACCACCATTCCCACTAAACTGTATTGCCAAGTGCCATGTCTGCTCATTTTTCAAACACTTCCAAGGATGGTGACTCCAACACTTCCCTGGGGAGCCTGTTTCAATGCTTAACTCTTTCAGTGGCAAAATTTTTCCTAATATCCAACCTGAAACTCTGCTGGCACAACTCAAGGCCGCTTTCCCTTGTCCTAAGAGATCCAGGAATGCCTCTGGAGCCTGGAAAGTGTCAGATATTGTTAATAAGGCAAGTGTGTCCTAAGAGGCACTAGAAATTTGGTATGGAGGAGAAGGGGCTGGACATGACTCTCTTCCTAGTCCATTTTCTTAGGGCATGAGCTCATGCTGCAATTCCTCCCCTTCCACGTTGTGTGGGGAAGGCATCCATCACCCAGCTGTGCTTTCAGTCCTAGAAATTCCCTGAAATGCCAGCGGCATTGAAACACAGCTGATGACAGCGATTTGGTGTTCTGTCACCTGGCCAAGGTACCATAAGGAACAGCCATCCTAAGCTTTGAGTCTCTAGTTGCAAAATGCATTACAAGCATCTCAGGGAAAGTTTTTCCCTTGAAAAATAAGGAATACAAAGCATAATCTTCTATGCAGCAAGACTGCTGTCAAAAGCATATAAACAATGTAAGATCTGATAATCTACACCAAGTTGAGCTTTGTAAAACTTGGAGAGGTTTAATCCCATGTTTGTTGTTTGGAAGTCTCTTCCCTGAATTCCCTAAGATTGGATTAGGGTCTGTTAGTGTCTAGCTACTTGCTTTGTAAATTTTCAGTGGCTTCTTTTTTAATATCCTTGGTCTTGTAAACAGAGGAATAATGCAGAAACCATAATATATCATGTGCTATATCATACCAGCTGTATAATCCTATATTTCTATTGGGAGACTGCAATATCCTTAAGAACTTAAGGAATCACTGCACAATTTTTCAGCGTAACCAGTGCTACCAAAGCCCCTCTCCCAACAATTTTTTGGGGAGGTGGGCAGGAGGAGGGAGAGATTTCAAGCTAATTCTTTTCATCTGGGCTTCATTTACAGATTATGTGGGAAAGGGGGAGATTAATACATGGGAGGAATGAGCCTGCATTGATTTGCCATCTGGGGATGTAAACAGGAAGCCCAATGTGTTGTGCTTATTACTTTAGTGAGGAAAGATGAGTTGACGCCACGGGTCTTATGTCGAAAATATTTTAGTAAATTCTAATAAGATATTATAAACAAATGCCAGTCCAAAGCTTCTCTGAAAAGGGGAAAAGAATATTGTCCTTGGATACAAGAGCAGCTGATAGGAGGGAAAAAATATCCTTTGAATGAATTTGGCAAGAAAATCTTGCTTGTTTGAGATTATTTTTCTTGAAGTTTGATTTTCTCTGAATTGAGCGTGTAAATGATCCCCCTGTTCAACTCTTGAGCATCTGCTGCTGCTCCTTGTAAAATTTAATAACTGACCTCGAGGATTGACAATGCTTTTAGAGCAGAAGTTTAAGAATAATCCTTTTGTACAGTGATGGTTGAGTGAAAGAGGGATGATTTTCTCCCCTGGCCTTTTCCTTTTGTTTCCCATGCATTCATTAAGCCCAGCCCAGACCACCTCCGTGTGGTGGAACTGGGAGGTCTCCCTGCTTTGCTCCCAGGTGACAGGATCCCATCTCTTTCCACGGTCTTACTCCCTGAAATATATACCCCTATCTTTCCTGAGCCTGTTCCTCTGGAGAGGTGGAAGCTGAGTGTTTAAACAGAGATGACACTGATTCTTCTTTCCCAAGACCTGTAGCTTAATTCCCACCTTCCTGTCCCGTGGCAGGGGGTAGCTGCTCCAGCCCCACTGCCCCTTAACTGCAAATGAATCCCCCCAGTGCGGTTTTCCATCATCTGCTTGTGCAGGATTCCAGCAATACCCCTTGTCAGGGCAGGAATGGAGGCTCAGCAAGATCCCACTGCCGCATCACTGTACAAAACCATGGAGGAGCACCGTGGGCTCAGCAGTGTTTCATTTCCCTCAGGCTAAAAAAGCCTCTCTCGGGCTGTGTTTGCTCCTGGATTATCCCAAGGATGATTTCTGCCTGTCTGGGCAGCGGCTCTCACAGTGGGGCTCAGAAATACTCCCACGGAGAAACACTCAGGTCTCTGCAGACAAGTGATTCTCTCAAGCCAGGAGTGTTTATTTGCTGTCCCTGACTCGAGACAGCGATGGGACTGTGGACAATAAAGGTCAAGCCCTGGTATTCATCACTTTATACAAAGTTCTTTTGAGAAATTAGGGCAGGTTGTTTTTCTGTCTGGCTACAGAAACGGCACAGCCCCTCCTCATTTTGATTCCTCTATCCAGCTTTTAGGATCTGCTGTGGATGGGGAGCATTCCCACCCAGCAAGCTTTGCAGGGTGGGTTGCTTCTCTTCCATCCCACGCACCCCACATTACTCCTTGCCCAAGAATCTGCTGCAGGGATGTGCTTGGTGGTGGTACAGCAGGAATTTTGTTTTTAAGGAGTGCATGAGGCTCCTCAAGACTGACAGAACTCACAAAATTAAACCCAGACCAGTGTCCTTCCCTGTCCATATTATCCCATCTTTATAGTTATGTATTTTCAAACACATCTGTGTATGTGTATATGGACTCATCTACCATTAATTGTGGGGGTTTATATATTTCCATTCCTGTCTAATGACTTTTTACAGGCAAAGTGATTACCAGTTCTTTTTATTGCTGTTCTAATGATTCAAACATGCACACAAGAAAAGCATAGTCCAGCTAAAGCAATGGCTCCTGTAAAATTCTATATATATTTTCTCCACATAGCTTTAAATTAATCCAGTTTTATTAAGGTGCTTGGCAGAAAAATTAATCGGAAATGGAGTCCAAACAGATTAAGATTTATTGCAGCTCTATAACTCTGAAGAGTGACTTGACTGATTTAAACCATTTTTAAAATAAAATAAAATAAAAATAAAGCTAGCAAATTATCCTGGCTTAAAAGTTGGAAAACCATTCTCCCTTCTTGTGCTCTGCAATTTGAACCAGCTGAGACAATGAACTCCAGCTTGGCTTTAAGCTGAAAGAGGGTGGATTTAGATGGGATATTGGGAAGGAATATCTGTGAGGGTGGTAAGACCCTGGCACAGGTTGTCCAGAGAACCTGGATGTCCCATCCCTGGAAGTGTCCAAGGCCAGGTTGGACAGGACTTGGAGAAACCTGGACTAGTGGAAGGTGTCCCTGGCCATGGCAGATGTGCCTGAAGGTCCCTTCCAAGCCAAACCATTCTGTGATTCAATGATTCTACAGCTTTGAGGCTTCCAGCAAGGAAGACAGAGGAACTTGGACCAAACGGGGTTTGAAAACTCGACTCTCAGCAGCTGTGAGGACACCTGATCACCTCACAGGTCAGTGTGGCTCCCTCTGGACCTGGGTGGACAAACTGGGGGCTGGAGCTGAGCGCTCTGTGGGCAGCCCCTCAGTCCAGGAGGAGACTCATTGATTTCAATCTAGAGGATGATTTTTAACAAAATATGCAGCAGGAATTGAAGTTTAGCCATAAGAACTCTAAGCTTCAAGGATGCTGAACTGTTCCTTCCTCTTCTCTTCAAATATGTCATAATTTTGTGCCCCTTTATTTTCTTTTGAGTTCTTTGTGCAGAAAAGAAAAGCCTGTGAAAGGAAGGAGATGTCATTGTGCCTGTGATGCTGTGTGAGATCCAGGGCCTCTTCTGCACCCTGCCTTGATGAAAACTAATCCTGGTGGCGAGTCAGTGGGTGCTGAGGGCTCCCAGCACCGCCTGTGGTCACACTGGGCTGGGCAGGTGTTAATTAATCCTCAGCTCTTTTGGAGGAATGTTTTCCAAGACTCATTTTACATGCTCTAAATCAAAGCACAGAGAGTTTCCTTTGGAAGTTTTGATAAATGCCTTAGTACTATTTATATTCCTGTGGTGTTCAGAGGCGTTAGAAGAGCTTGGGGTCCTGTTGCAAGAGGTGCTGGACAAAACCCTCTGAAGAGCTGACAATGCCAACAGCTAAGGCAAAAACCTGGAGGTATGGAAATACAGGGAGGTGATTTACCAAAAATCTAGGGAGCTGGGAGCAGCTCTCATTCTCCATTGCTTTGGTCTCCCAGTGGTCCAGTTAAAGACAAGACCCAGCTGCCACAGGTGTAGCCATGGCCAAAATCATTCCTCTTTCTTAGATGCTGAGTTGACTTTAATGTTGTCTTCGGAGAAAAAAGGGTCTTGCAGTGTTGTCCAGTGTGAGTTGAAATTCGGGAGCTGCAGGGACAGAGCATATGGAACAGGCTCCCCAGGGAAGTGGTGGAGTCACCATCCCTGGAAGTGTTCAGAAAAAGAGTAGATATGTCACTTAGTGCCATGGTTTAGTTGGCAACGTACTGACTGGTCTAAGGCTGATGATCTTGAAGGTGTTTTTCAACCTTTATGACTCTATATTGGCCTATAGCAAGAGGAGAAATGGTTTGCAGCAGACTGGGAGCCACTCTGCTCATCACATCCCTCTGAATATCTCTAAATATCAAGGTGGTGTTGGGTCATATGTTGGACTCGATGATCTCAGAGGTCTTTTACAACCTAGTTGATTCTGTGATTCTGTGATCTCATTTTGGAAAATGAACTTCAAGATCACCTTCCATCAATTTTATGTATTCTTTGACCTTTGGAGAACTAGGAAATCTATTCCCCCTGAGCAGTTCTTCACCCAATAAACAGTCACTAAACTTTTTCTTGCCCAAAGGCAGCTGCCTGTCCCTTGTCCCTTGTCTGTAGCAGGGAGCCTTGGACTGTCACATGCTGTCCTTGCTTTCTCTCACACAAACATGCAAGTCAAGTCACTCAGCCCTCACTGAGAACTGGTCTTCATAAAGCAACACAAGGTCATTTATAACAACCAGCAGGGGCTGACCCCTGTGCAGTATGTGAGATCCCAGTGCCAGTGTACATCTGGCCATCCTGGTTTATAAATGATGGATTTTTATCCTTCCCCCCCAGTGTAGTCCCTTATCCTGACCAGTGTGGACAAGACAAATAGCCCCACACACCAGTGTCTCTGTCAGAGGACAGAAGCAGTAATGAAGGCTGCAAATGCCTTCTCCGAAGTCACTGTTGACCTTCCTACTAACACAGACAGTTCTGACTCAAGAGGCAACTCCCCCTGTGCTCTTATGCATTCCCAATTCCTGTATTTGCTTGGTTATTTTTCTTTATCTCCCTGTTTTCCTCTGTTAACTTCTTCCACTGGCAATGGCCATCACTCACTGGGTCACCAGTCATCCTGAATCGGAGCATTGGCAGCACTTCACTGATTAGTCGGCCAACTCATGGGATCCTGGCAACCTTTTTCTCTCTATAAGGATAAAGTCCAAGCTGCTCTTTGATGTTGTCAAACCATGACTTCCACTAGTCTCCCCGCTGATTCCTTTGCTCTTTCTCCCTGGGAGTAGAAAGCCACAGGGAAGCACTGAGTGTTGTATCAGGCACCAGGCCAATCTGGTTTCAGTCTTTGTTACTGTGTGGAGCAGACAGCCTGTCCAGTCCTGGATCTATATGAGAGGTGCTTTCATCCTGTGAGAATGCTGTGCATTTCTGTCCTTCAGGTTGTTCCACCTATAGAGCCCATCCAGGCAAGCTCTGTAACACTGAGCCCTCCTGAAAGCTGAAGGAATAACAAAAATCCAGGTCAAACATAGAGATCAAAGTTTGCCCAGAATTTATGTTTTATGGATTCAGAAACATAGAGGACAAGGTGAAATCTGCATTTCTGGTGGGATATTGATTTATTTCTGTTCCATTTGCCTCCCAAGGCTTGAAATATGTGGACAGAAAGGAGTCATTCACTGTGTCTGAGGCAACACGGGTGAAATTCTGGCCACTGTTAAAGCCAATGGCAAGACTCCCATTGACTATGATGGGGCCAGAATTTCACCCCATGATTTCTCATCTTGCTTTATTTTATTGACCTCTCTCTTGAATACGAGCAAAATGCAAATATTTTTTTCCAGCACAAGTCTTTGTACTCTATGAACTCTGCTGGATCCAAAGCACTTCATATGTATATAAGAAAAACAGTTAAAGGCGAAAGAGAGAGCAGTTAACTGTACAAATAATGATCTCCACAATCTATAAAAAATGGCCATGTTCAAAAAGAGATAGTGGTTTAAATGATCAGGATAAAGAAAACAGGCTTAAGGCTAACTTTTGGACCATTAAGAGCATTCTTAAGCCTGCATGGTACAGACCACACATCTTGGGAATGCAGATTGTCTCAGGCCACCTCAGCATGGCTCTGTGGTGGCCATGAAATCACAGACACTTTAATATCCTTTAAAACATCATGCTGATGTACAGAGTCTCAGGAATCCAACAGTTCTGATGTGAGACAATGGGTGATGCTCCCATTCTTTTGGCATTATTCTGGCTAACTGATCACAAGGGGAAAAAATGATGTTTCTGTGTAGGTTCAGTCTCAACACGGAATGAATAAAAATAGCTGATTTCGGAGACAAAGAATTGCCCTCTTTGCTTTCTACCAAAACCTTCTCTAATCCTTAAAATACTTCAGGATAATCCTCTTTGTGATGAGATTGTAAATCCAGGTAATGTCATAATTGATGAAATTATTATTTTGTCTGTTTGTAGGATAATGCAAAATTCATAGTACCTGTCCCTTGACTGCTAAATCCAGAATTTCATCCCAAACCTTTCACCCAGCATTGCTCCTTATATTAAAGGGCAGTGATGAATGGGAGATTCAGGCAGCAGGATTGGAAGAGACCTTCCTGCAGCATCTCAGGCATTTGCAGATGGTTTGCATGGTTTAGTCAGTCCTCAAAACAGTAGAAGGATGTGACCCTCAATAAAACAATCCTGATTTTACTACAAGCAAATAGAGGCAAAACAAGTCATACAGAGTGACAAGCCAAGTAACAGCAGCTGTAGTGGGAAGAAAGCAGAGCTCTTGACTCCCAGAGCGGACTTAGGATTATAATCAACACCTTGACATGACACAGAAATGAGAAAATATATGGCCCATTCATTTGGGAAGCTTGCTATCACTGCCAGAGAAGGCTTCATCCATTCCAGTCTTCATCTGCTGCCTCAGTTCTTTTCAGCAACCTGATCGAGTGGAAGGTCTTCCTGCCCATGAAAAGGGGATTGAAACGAGATGATCTTTAAGGTCCCTTCCAACCCAAACCATTCTATGATTCTGTGATTCTTAAATCCACAGACAACCTCACTTTTGCAGGACATAAAATCCAAAGGACCTCTTGGGTGGTGCTGCTGTGAGGGCTTTCCTTTGTAACCAGATAAAGATGAGGGTAAGTTTTAAGTGCTCTGGGCTTACATTTGCTCCTCTTTCATTTATTTTTGTTCCAGAACGTGTCTTTTTATTAGAAACAAAAACACAACAAAGACATTTCTATCATCTCTTGGGCCATGTTCTGATGCCTCATGGACCACCAGTGGTTTGCAGACCACAGGGAGAGTAATGATGCATGTTAAATCCCCTGCTCTGACTCCTTCTGCCAAAGTAACTCTGTCCACACCAATGTGTTTGCCCATGCTTTGTCAGACCCAATTCCGTGTGATTTGAGTTATGAAGCTTCCATCACATCTTTGGGGAAAAGTATTTCACTGTCTACCAGGTCTCTGGGGCCAGAACGTGGATTCATGGAGCCCATGGTGTGTATTTAGTAGAAAACCGCTTTGAAATTAATCAGGTTGAGGAAATGGGGCCAAAATTCTGTCCTCAGCTTCCCTGGTGTGGTGCTTGTTAGAGCACAGAGGAACCAGTTGAATGACAAGGGGTGGAGGGTGGGGGGCTTCTACAGGGGCTGGTGCACCACCAAATTTTGAGACCTTTGGGAAGCCCTTTGACTTTAATCACCCTAGATGGGAAACTGTAGAAACCATCCAACCCTTGCTAAAAAGCCAAATCTGCACCTAAATCGGTGTTATCACTTACACAAATAACAAACAAATCTTATGGTTTGGGCTCTGTTTCCTGGCTGGAAGGAGTGTGAAGACTGATCACTCACATAAAGCAAATTTTATACCATTTTTTGCTTTAGAGCAAGTGTTGTATTGGACTTGTGAACACGGATTGACAATATTGTTCTTTCTGAAAATGTTCGCGTTCACTGAAATGTTTCAGACAAACATCCCATGAAGACTTAGTGGCCTCAGCTTGTTTGACTTGGAATTAGACTTGATTTCTAATTAGCCAATCCTCAGCAGTCTATCAGAAAATGCAATGAGCTGCCAATTTTCACACCTTAGCCCCAAAAAATATCCCAATAAAAGTCCTAAGAAAAATGGCCTATCACTTCTGCTGCAAGGAAATTCCCAGTATGTCCAAGGCTCTCCTTCTCCATTCACACACACACATCCATGCATCCATATGTGTTTGCTCACGCACTCATACATGACCAGCACCCAAATCTCAATATATTTAAGCTTAGAGAGTCCAAGGTAAGAACATTTTAACAATTTCCTACAATTTTCCATAGAAAAGGAAAGTTTTATGTAGTTAAACAAGTCTCAACCATCTAAAATAACCAACGTTCACCAGCATTTTGGCTGTTTAAATCAAAACACGTGCACTGATGTTTTTACAACAAAAAATATGTAGAAAAGTGAGAAAAATGGAGAGTGGATAAAAGATTCTGAAGTATAAACCATCAAACAGCTGTTTGGGTCAAGGATAAAAGTGGTGTCAGTAGTGTAGCTCAGTGGAGCTGAAGCTGCACCCATCGTCATTCTAAAGGTCTTAAAAAGATTCCATCACAATTCCCAGTTGTATCCATGGCCTTTCTTTCCAAATTTCATTGTTTTGGATTCGTTATTGGTCATTTTCCACAGCTCCCAAATCTCAGATGTGAATGTCTTCCAGGGGAACACCAAACTACAGCTGCTTCCAGTGAGGAAAGAAGAAAAGCTTGATAATTTTCAATCTTTTCTCTTGGTTTTGTCAAGATTTCTCCTTGGTAGACCTTTCTTGATGAGTTTTCTTTACTTTTTAATTAACTGTTTATCCTCATGCTTTGATTTTAGAGCCTTCATTTATAAACATATAACAGCATCTGGCTTCAAGAAATGGCTGTGAGTTTGGCTCCATCATAAATGGATGTAACCTTGACACGGACCCAGCTCAGAGGGAAGGGACTGAATATGTCATGGACCTCACACACTGTCCTCTTCTAGAAATGTGCCTAAAAATCACCAATCTGTGCTCAAGGGAAGCTACCTTTGGTACCCCAGGGAGCATAGGCAAAGCTTAGTTCCCCTGTAATCTCTGACCCTTCTTCTTTGAAGACATTGTGTGGAGAAGTAACTAAAAATTGGAAAGCCCATTAAAAAAAAAGCAACAATGAAAGCGTTACTGTCCTTGCTCTTCCAGTGGTAGAATAATTTAAAATGCTCTCCAGAATAACTTAAAATGTTGTTTTATGGAAAATTAGGAGGAAACTCTTCCCTGTGAGGGTGGTGAGGCCCTGGCACAGGTTGCCCAGAGAAGCTGCAGCTGCCCCATCCCTGGAAGTGCTTAAGGCTGGTTTGGACAGGGCTTGGAGCAACCTGGTCTAGTGGAAGGTGTCCATGCCCATGGCGGGGAGGTTGGAATTAGATGATCTTTGAGGTCCCTTCCAACCCAAACCATTCCATGATTCTATAAAATGGAAGAAATAGAGATGAAACAGCAAAATATGTGCTCTTAATGGTGTTGGCAGACCCTGAGATGTCTCCATGTAAATTTTTGCTTGTGCTTCACATTTTTAAGTGTGGTTCTGTCTTCTTTTCTCTCTTTAATAGCCTTCAGATGCAAGGGAAAATATTGTTCACTGTCAGCCACAGTGGCTGGACCGCTTCAAGCCCATATACTTGGGCTATAAACTGCCTTGTGGGGACTTCTTGACACTTAATCAGAGCATCTGGTACAAGAAAGGGCAGTGGGGTTTAGTCCTGGAGACTTTTCTCAGCTGTTACGGGGCCCGTAACCCAGGCAAATTCCAACTGACTTCAAGAGACATTTTGGCCAATTAAGGTCTAGGTGAGAACTCCCAGATTTGGCCAATACTAATAAAATTAGAGAAATGTGACTCCCTTCCTCAGCTAGTAGTTTCCTTAAAGGCACTAGCAGATGCTGCCACATTTCTCTCATCTCTGTCGGCAGCCCAAGCCCAGCTCCCTTTGTGCAGTTACTGCTCCCATGGATGTCAACAGCAGCCATGGCTGCTAGGGATTATTTGCATTCCTTAAGCAAGCATTCAGCCCATAAATTACGACAAGAAAGGCTCTTCTTTGAGCTCTCATGGTTAAATTCCTCTATAGGAAGGTTTTCACTCCTATCACGACCCATTAACTAAGCCATATGTAGGATCCTCCATCCAGAACCATTCCACTCCCAAAAACACAACTGCTAGGGAGAAATGAATATTTGGAGCCATTCTTGTTTTCCTTTCTGGCTGTTTATTTAACAGTGGAAAGATTATTGAAGATGTTATCTCAGAGAGAGTTCACTGGGGCATGTTTCTGTGACAGTATTATTGCAAGAGCAGTCGCTGGCTCTTCTCTTCAGCTAATAAAGGTGTGTTAGAAAGGAAAAATTGATCAAATGTGTGTTGGCCATAAATTCATTTGAGATTTTTTTAAAATAAATATTATATTTCTTACATGTTTGGTTCATTTTTAAATGGTTCTGTGTTCCTTTCCCTATCTAAAAACTGGAGGGGCTTCAGTTGGGAAAGGAATATTTGGGTGTTTGTCTCAGCTCTTCACAGCCAGTAGCACCTATGGAATAGTATATAACCCAAAAAAGTTGTCATGTTCACTCTGAAAAAGCTCTTCAGCACCCACACCAAGCATGACAGCTTTTCTAGGAGAAGAGCCACTTATTTAAAAATTGAGGAAAATGCCTAGATGGGACTAAACCATGATTTACAGTCCAGCATCCTGCAGAAAAAATGGTCTTTCTGAACCTGTAATCTCCATGGAGCCTCTTTGCCTGTTGAGGAGAGGGAAAATACATTTCCAGTTGCAGATCTGGCCATTTGTAATCACTCCAATCTGCCCTGGATTTGTAGGCATTTTCAGTGCCCCACAAAACTCCATCATCAGCTTTTCTGATGGTTCAACAGGGGATTAATCCATACAGTAAGGAAACATGGGAACATTCCTACCAATGTCATATAAATAGCAAGCAACAAGTATCACACAGACTTTAAGAAAACCCTCAGCATCCCCTTTGGTGCGGATGAAGTTTAACTGTGCTTTTTATCTCACATTTCCAATGTTTTAACAGTCTGAAGCTGAATTTCACGACCTGTTGGTAATTTGTGTGCATTGTTACCACTCAACAGTCGTATTATTCCTGCTGACCCCACTTGAACTTGCTTCCCTCAAGTCCATGGCAAGTCCAGGAGGAGGTGAGGGCTTGGTTGGCTGCAACAAGCCCTCGGTGGGGGCTACACCTTTGGACCACCCAGGAAGAGCAGCACAACTCGGATCTGGAGCCCACCTGTGCTCCCTGACCTGCCTTGGCTTCTGCTTCCCCTTCCTTGCTGGTCTCATTTAACCCCACCGTGCCCTGAATGGTTTAGCACAAGGTACCTCGGGGATCTCATCTCTCTCTCCCTCCTTCTCTCTCTTCACAGAATCAGCAGCAGTGGTGGAGTTGACTTTATTTGACTTCACTGAGAGCAACAGACTCTGGAAGCCATGGGAACTCCTGGGCCAATTTGCATCCTCTAAGAGGCTGGCCCAGGATGTTTTCTATTTTAATTTTTGTGTCTGCACCTACTGTTCCAGTTGGATGTGTTTTAAAGTAAACAGAGCTGATAAACAAAAAAACTGTGTGTTTCCCAGCCATCTCAGAATATTTCTGTTCCTCCCTCCTTGCCTGCCCCCTCCTTTTACTGCCTGCACAGATACAACAATTAAATATTCAGCTGGCATGCCAGCTTCCTCTTGCTTGGTTGATTCATCCTGAAACCTGGTTTTTGAATGGACTTCTAAAAGAAGTAGTGCTAGAGTGGAGAATTTACGTTCTTGGGTGAAAAACTCCTTATTCAGGACTTTTCACCTCAAATTAGTCATCAATCATCAGCAACCAAGGATGTTTTACTCTGATCTTGGGCTTTGCCAGAGCCAAAATGCAGAGGCTTAACGAGGAGAATGGGAACAGTAACACCCAGCAGGCAAATAGCCGTGTGATTCCTGCTGGAGCCGGATGGCGGAGACAAGAAGGGAGCATGCCCACGTTCCAGGTGAAGATGAAGGGGGGTGTGGGGATGGGTCTGTGTTCCCCATCAGCTCTCCTGCTGCTCACCTTCCCTGGCCTTCTGCACCACTGTGTGTTTGGGAGCTTTTCCAAATCTGTGACTTCACGAGAATTTGCCTTAGTTTGAAAGCACCAGTCTTTGATCCTAGAAACCAAGTCTTTATTAGTTTAAGATCGTAATTAACTGAAATTAGTAATGGAAAGATTTTTTTAGCTTAATGAGCCATTAAGAATTCAGAAAGCACTGTTGGATATATATTTTTTTAAAAATATAAATCTCCCCCTTTTCCTACTTTGTGAAACTGCTTTCTGTTCATCCTTTTCATTAAAGACCTCGGGGGTAAATGCTGGGGCTTGTGACTTGTGGAGCATATGGATTTTAGAGTCCACATGAAGTAAAAGTTGAGGATTCATCTGCACAGACCCTTCCTGTTTGTTTATTATCCCAGCAATGGGACTTCTTGGCTCGGCAGCCATCGGAGCACAGGTTCCAGACTCTTGGCTTTTCAGGCTCTCGCTGTGTGTCCCAGCTGCATCCAGACCCTGGCAGGTCTAATTCTTCTCCAACAGCCACCTTCCTTCACTTAAAACAAGCCTGGGGATCGTCAGGCCTTGGGTCATTTCCAAAATCTATTAATTGAACCTGCAGGGCTCAGTTCTGCTAACACAGAAGGAGCCCAACTCCTCGAGCTCTGTGCAGCTGCTCTGCCTGTTGCAAATGCAGAGCACATGCCAGCCTTCCATTCCTGCGTGGGAAATCAGAGACTATTCCCAGCCTGGAGGAACTGAAAGGAAAAAAAAAAATATTTTTTTACAAAGAAGGTCTCATTCAGAGTCTGTTTCCTGGCTATGAAGGAATTATTCCTGCACAAACATTGTGTCCAAACAGAGCTGTGGAAAGGGTGGGATGAGAAAGAAGCTTCCTCAAAGGCTGGCTGAATAGAGACTTTCTCACACCCTGACATCTGCTGCCCAGAGTCCATCCATCCCTGCCCATAGCCAGGGAGTGCTTGGGGACAGGAGCAACTGGGGGAGGGACAGAGACTCTCATTGCCTAAAGTGACCCTTTTGATGTGATGTGAGACATCCCAAAGCCAGCAGAGAATCTCTGGAGGCTCCTGAGCTGCCTTGCCCACTTCTCCGGACCTTTTTGTATCTGGACTTCAATTTTTTTTTCAGACAGATGTGAAAACAGAAGAAATTCAGGTTTTGAGTTGTATGTGCTCTGAAGCAAGGGCCTTATTCTGAGGCAGAAGAGCTGTAGGTTTCTGCTGAACGATGACTGACCAAAGCAGTCTCTGACTGGGGACCTCACTCCTCTGAGGAGTCTTCATATTTGCTGATGAGAGCAAACACCTCCTGCCTCTGAGCCTCCTTTGCTTTTTCCTCTTTTGAGCAGTGGCCAGATCTCTTTTCTGCTTGTCTTCCCCAGCTGTGGTTTTCTGAGTCTCCACATTTCCAGCCAGTCTTCAGGGAGAGAGTGATTGAAGGGATAAAGTTATCAACCCACAGGTGGTTGTTTAATGTTGTTTGGGGTCTCCTCAGGCTTCTCTCTGGCCTTAAGAGCTACTCCCAAGGATAAGGGTCTCCCACAGGTCCTGTATTGAATCTGTCAGCCCCCTGGAGGCGCCTCAGACATTTGAGGATGTCTCAAGGCAATATATTCAAGCCCCAAAAGTCCATGGCTGGGTCACAGTCAGTCCTCCGTTGCCCTACTTGGATGTAACTACTCCATGTCCATGACCCCTTGGAAGCCTTGCTTCACCTCCTAGGCTGCTGGGTCCCATCACAAGAGTT
This sequence comes from Cephalopterus ornatus, assembly GCA_013396775.1. Taxonomy (NCBI): domain Eukaryota; kingdom Metazoa; phylum Chordata; class Aves; order Passeriformes; family Cotingidae; genus Cephalopterus; species Cephalopterus ornatus. Next base: position 491,089 of record VZRE01002870.1, read on the forward strand.
CACTGAACAAAAAGGGGGTGAGAGGCAGGCACAGCCTTATCGCACTACTGGTGAAGGCAGGTGAGTCACCTCCATCACAGACAGACCATCCCCACCTCCCACTTCACCTTCTACCTTCGGCCAGGTAGAAACAGGTCCCCCAAATGACAGGGGAAGGCAGAGAGCCGAAGGGAGTGAATGCACAGAAAGCCATTTGTCTGAAAACTGGGACACACACTGACTGAAAATATTTTGCAGCATTCACTGGGCCCTAATAGGAACTCACACATTCCTTGAAACGGGCTATTCATTATACAGCAGCTTGTAAAAAACAAGGGATTTTGTTTTTCTCCCCACCGCCCCCCCAACCCTTAAACATACGATTCTTAGCTCCAACAAGGACTTTACGAAGTTCACATGGAGAAACTTCGCCTGTACCATGTGCTGGGCTGGGGCACTTGCTCGGCGCTCTGCAGCCCTGGTGCAAACTGGTGTTCATGGGCCCCCTGTGCCTGGGAAGCTGTGCCAAAGTCATGAGCTTTTATTAGCACTAACTTTCCATTGAGTCGGGAGGGACCTTTCCATTTGCTTCCCCGGCAGTGCAGCACTGGCTCCACCTCAACATTTGCACCTTATAAAGTGTTGTCATGACCCGACTAGAGCAGTTTATACAAGGCCCTTCAAGATCCCTGGTAATGAAGAGTAAATAACCGAGGAAAGCTTTCTCTCACTTTGCAGCTTTCTTTCAGTCTCAAAAGAAATAAAACAACTTACTTAACAGCATTCTTTAATCTTTTGCACCAGTGGCCTCCTTTATAGGGTGTTATACAGAGCCAGTGTAAATCCAACCTCTGTAATGGGGTCAGTGTTTCTCAACAGGTGTTGGGTGGATACAGCGTAAGATGTATTTTTTCAATAAATGTCAAGCCAGAAATCTTGCTGTTCATACACAGGCAACGTGAACATGTGGTTCTCTCACGCGCTCGCCCTCCCCTCCCCGCTACCCCTTTCCTAAGCTTTTTTTTCTCCAGCAGCCCACCAAGGTCTCCAATTTAATGAAGGAAAGCAGCGAATGCCCAGTGCCCAGTTGTAGGAGCACAAGAGCCACTGACCTGCCATGCTTTGCGCACGACAGATTCCAAAAAGGTCAGAGAAATCCTTAATTTTCTAAAAGAAATCCTGCCTTCTGCTCTCTTTCCATAAGAGAGGCTGCAAAATGCTGATGGTGCTGGCAAAGTACAGTAGACAGTGACCCAAAAAGACTCATGTTTTTTGGGAGCAGCCCTGGGCCTGATGCTGACATCCTTAATTATTCTTTTCCTAAGGCAAAATGCTCTCTGGAGCCAGCAGAAGGCTCACCTGAGTAAGGAAGACACTAGTGAGCCATGGCCATCAAGTTTGGTGACCATCAGTTCGTTTTTTCAGGGAGGGCACAGCTTTATGTCTCTGGTGCAATGGTCCAGGAAACTATATCGTAACTGCACTTAAAAACATCCTAATTAGCTATACAATTAACCCCAGGAGAAGCAAGTTATCTAAATAATAAGAATTTTTGCTCATGCATGTGAACACTATTTTAAATGGGTCTTCTGAAGTATTTGAGGTTTAATATAGACAGAAGTCTTTGCAGGTATCTTAAATCAAGCTGATGTCCCTCAACTGGTCACTGCCAGGTAATTAGTAATTAGGCAGCTCCCATGAGGCTGCTGCTTTTCCCTGATGCTAAAACCTGCTGGAGTCCCTGTTCCCCAAATGTCCTGCCCCTGCAAAGGATGGATCCAGAGCATGAAAACTTCTTTGCAGTATTTACTTGTGGCTACAGCAGATTGTGCTGCCTCCCTTTGCTTGTCCAAACACCATATTGGAAATCAATGTTTAATATTTCTGTGAGCATTCATTTAAATTTAAGGTGGGGGAAATCACACTTTGCAACCCTTTGGGCTATTCAGCAAAGTATTTATGCATTTAACTTTAAGCATGTTTTTAAGTCCATCTCCTGTTCGTCAACACATTTCAGCATCTAAATAAACCCTTAAGTACTTTGCTTTGTAAGGGGTTATAGGAATTGAAGTGCACTGGGAAAACATTGGCGGCAAGTGATCTGCAAGGTATTATAGAAACCAGACCTTGAATTCACACGTTCAAATCTCCTTCCTATGCTCTTTCAGTGAAAAATACTATGTGATCTGTCAAAACCGAGCAACAAACTTCTGATTCCCACATTTCTGAACAAACTTAAGGTCTGAAGAAAGAAAACGTCCTTAGAGATTTTCATCAAACAAAGCAGGAGAACAAATATATTCAAGGCTATTGCAAATTGCTCACAGAGAGTCCATGAGCCAGTACAGAAACACATCTCAAAACGGATTGGATATTTGTTAAGTTTTATCTGGTGGTGGGTATAAAATTACCGGTGGTAATAGCAAATAAAAAAATCTTTTTTTATATCAGATGTGATTCTAATGGTATTTTGTGGCCACCAACCCCGTTTTGTCTGGCTGGATGTTGGTCAGTTAAAAGACAAGGGGTTTCTCTCTGCTCTGTTTTTCTCTGGTAAACCAGAAACCAACTTATTCATTATCCATTCTGAGAGCAGTTTAATAATGTGAGTAAAATGCTACAAATATTTATGTGTTTGGCGAGGAAGAATGAAACTGGTGCAATATAGGATCATGTGGGCTGGCTGAAAATGGCATTTGTTTTCTTTTCTAATCCAGTTTGAATAGTCAAACTATCAAGTGAGTTGGTATCTACCACTGGTTTTTATGCTGCTCAGTTCCAGTGGGTTTGGATTATAACTCTACTGTTTATTGACAGAGCTACAACAGAGTAGATTATAGAACATTACACTTTCTAACTAGTTAGGAGTGGGAAAACCACGTAAACAGAAGTAGTTTTAAAACCCAAATAAACAAAAAATTGTTCGGTGCTTCAGAAATGCTTCAGTCAGAATTTCTGCTGTGGTTTAGTTTACAGGGTTCACTTTCCCCAGTGAAAAAGAATCATTTTCCCCCAAACCACATTCTCGTTGGGTGTTGATGAACTTAATTCTTGTTGAACACTCACTTCTGATTTACAGAGAAGAGCAAGACACCGAGGCCATGTGTACCACCAGCTTTATCTCAAAGCCAGCTTAAGGAGAACTTCTTAAAAAATAAGAGACTGCTCATAATCATAACAAATTCCACCACATACTTATGTTTAGCTCAGACCAATTAAGGTTGAAAATCAAGAGTGATGGTAACATGACTGTCCCAGTTGGACAAAGAGAAAATTGCTTTAGAGCAGCTCTTACTGGAAGAAAAATCAGTGAAGGAGTTGTAAGAGAGAAGGAATGAGGTAATTAACAGCTGTGGGAACAAGTCCTTTACTGGTAACTTCCAAGAATGATTAGATGACATCAAAATCAGGAAGGGTCTCCATCAAATGCTTCCATGGTTGAGTAATGATCAAAGTGATTCACTTCTCCTGAACACACAGTCCCAGATATTTCGAAGTCAGGTGGGGTGATGAGGCTGTCTAGTGTGCTGTGGAAATAATTTATTTTTCCTGATGAAATGATGTTTGACTGGAGAAGCTAGTCTTGATTGGAAGAGAGAGCTTCAAGAGGCATGAAAAAACAGAAAATCTGAAGATGCAGCAGAATGCAAGTACTCCTGATTTTAAATTAAACACGGATCATTTGTAATAATAATAATAACAATCATCATCATCATCATCATGCTCTATTAGCAACAGACTAAGGTTAAGGAAAAGAGGTTAAAAACAAGGACAGGAACAGAATGATCCTTTCCCTGGTTTGTCCTTCCAGCTCCCAGCAGCCCAGGAATGAAGTAAACTAGATATTGCATCCAGACTCCCAAGTTTGGTAACCACTAGTGAATTTATCCACCATTAATTGGTCTAATCCATTCCCAAACACATTTTTTTTGACCCCACAATATTCTGTGGCAGAGATGCTGAATAAATATGATCTCTGGATATTTGTTCAGATTTTGCAAGCATAAAACAAATAGCACCAGAGGATTAAATCATGATTGTGCAACCTCAGCCCTGGTGTATCTTGATGGGAGTTTCAGCTGTTCCGTTCCATTTGCAGCTTGGCATTTCTGTGGGACAGGAGCTGAGTGTTCCTCTGGGTTTTGTTCCACACTGTGGGAGCTGACAGCACTGGGAAAATAAAACTCAGCTTGTTTCAGTACAGAGTTTGGACAAGGGCACACGATTATTCCAGGAATGTGTCTGTGAAAAAAAAAAAAAGAAAAGAAAAAAAAGAAAAAAAAAAGTTAGTTTTTCCTAAAAATTACTCATGCATTTACAAATGTTTGCCACCAAAGCGAAAATACGCAAAAAATTGCAAAATGACTAAGACAGCCCACATCTCTCAGTTTTCACTGGAAATGTTGCAGAAAACTTGCAAGCTCCTAATCAAAAATGAAGGCAACCAAAGCAGACACCTTTTGGAAAAACTCACTGGACTAAAGCCTTTAATTTTTGGTTAAATAATGGTTTGGAAAAATGTTTTCAGGCAACCCAAGAAATGAGTAACTTTTATTTCTTTACTTCCTTGCAGGCCTTAAACTCTTAGATAATATCTTAGAAGTTTCTCTCAAAGAAGGAAGTTATACATAAAAATACTATATTTTTATTCACCCAGTTTGCCTCTTGTAGTTCCTTGGTCTCTGTTGTTTGAGGAACATCATGTTATCTATCACCATGACGGCAATGTCAAGCTCAAATCAGTGTTATGTCTTTAATTCTTAAAGAATTGTTCAGATTGCAGGGTTTGAATAAAGATCTGAGATGTTTTTAGACAATGTAACACCACAAGCAATTGTTTAAACACATGGGAGGATGAACACTACCAGTAACAGCGAGAGGTGATCACCAGTAGATACCTTGATCATAAAATCACAAAAAGTAAATACATTTTAAGCCTTTTTTTTTTTTTTTTTTTTTTTTTGGAACTTAGAGTTATCATCTGAAAAAGGAAACTGAGAATCAGAAAAAAACTTCAGCCACTGTGGTCACAGACACACAGTAGGAGTGGGAATGAAAATCCCCAAATTTGTAGCTATGAGGGCTGTTTGCTTGATTATTTTTATTTCAAAGAGTGATTTTATTTCAAGGGGTGATTATTGGGGCAAGCAGCTCCAGCTAAGCTTTTGCTGCCCTGTGCTTGCAGAATGTTTGAAAATCATTTGCACCACAAGTGGAAAACGGATGTAGGACTCACATTGCAAATAAGAGAGGAAAAACCTGAAGGGTTTGGAGCTCGCTGGCTCATTTCATAGGGTCTGTTAGGGATAAGGGTGGAAAAAGAGATGAATCTGCAAAGGAAGCTGAATTTTAGAGGTCAGCAAGCACAGGGGTAAAGTGAGAATTGCCAAAAGTCAAGCTGAGTTAGACCTTGCAAAGGATATTAAAATAAACACCAGAAGTTCCTTAACCAGAAGAATAAAAGGAGAACCAGAAAAGAAGGCGTGGGTGTGCTACGCAGGAAGGATCGTGTTGAGTTTGATAGAAACTGAGTCTAATTCCCAAAATTAAATGAATGCACTGAGTGTGTTTCCAGCAAGGAAGAGTGTTTGGAACATGGAGGAAAGGCTGGATGGCTCACGAGTGAATGGGAATGGGAGTTACACATCTGAGGTGGAAAGAAAGCTCAGAGGACTCTCTGTGCTGAAATCAGTGGACAGAGGGGGGAAAATCAGCCAGAAGAGTGGAAAAACTGGCACATTCCATGAGCCAGGATAGAAATAGATGTATCCATTGGGGTGAGCTGAGCAGCTACAGATGCTGCAGCTGTCCCTGCTCACCCAGAAAGTTTAGGAAAGAAAGGAGAGAATAAGGGTCATTGCAGACACTGAGGTAAAGAAAGAAACAAAACGTGGTGTGAGGTTACCTGGGGTAATTTTGCCATTAAGTCTTTTCCTGATCTTTTTCTCTAAGCAGAACTTTAAAAAACATATTGTGCTTCTGAGGAAGACTCTGGTTAAAGTGAAGAAGGTGGAAGCTTGCAAATTGTAACCCAGTAAGAAATCCAGTGGGAAACATGCTTAAAGAGGGGGTTGATCCCATTGTCTGGAATGGTTGGATGGTGGGAGGTTATAGGCTATTCCCAAAGAGCCAATTGGAGACCAACTTTAAGTGGTGTTCTCAAGAACTATAGTAACAAAATTCAGACAAGATTAGACAAAGAAGCAGATGTATCCTGCAGACCAAATCCTTACATAAAAGGCTCGGTGTAGCACCTGGAAAGAATAAGAGGACCCTGAAGGCTGAAGTAATACATGACATTATATTTAAGACTGCAAGGTATCAAGTTGAGGGGATGAGAGCGAGGATTTCTGCAAGTCAGAGTCCTACTTTATTCCGTTCCATTCCGTTCCATTCCGTTCTGTTCTTATTGGTGGGGAAAGAGAGGAAAAGCCAGAGCTGATGTGTATACGGGAAGGTATGGGAGTGTTGCTTGGAATAGGGACCTTGCTCTCTTTAGCTCTGCTAAGCACAAGTGGAGCAGGGACACAACTGTCCCCTGAAACAGCATCCAGGGAAAAACACTGGCAAGGAGGGAGAACTCTCTGGATAAAGAGCAATATTGACATACACAGCACATGCTGGCCAGAAAGGTGCTTATGGGTATAGAGGGGAAATAAATGATCTGAAATGTCTAGTTTGCTGAATTTGGTGGTCTCTTTAGACCAAGTCATTTCCATTGGCAGCAAAAGGCTCTGGAACAAACTTCCTGCAGAAGTAGCAGAGCAAGGAGCAAAGTAATTAAAAAGAGGAAACAGACATCAGAAGTTCTTTACAGTTCCTTATTTCTGGACTAGTAATTTAAGGCCTTGTCCAGAGCTTACTAAACTGTGCAGAATTCTCCATCAAGGCCAGCATTTAATACCTGTCCATAGAGGAGCCCTGGGGGATCAGGAGGTACTAAATATAGGTACTAAATAGGCCAGTGCTCTGATACACTGGGTTTCCATTCTACATAAAACTTCCCAAGTCCACTCCTTCCCTTCCAACCCCACTTTTCAAACAGACACTTTTACCAGAGAATCAGGACAGAGCCATAAGCTGATTTTCACAGTTTCTAGGCCAGTTGGCGCAGATCATGGCCACCAAGCTGCTGACCAAAAGAAGCATGTATTTAACAGATAATTTTTGTGTAACTTAGTGATAGTTACAGTTTTACAGAACCACATAATTTTAGCCTCTAACAAGTATTACAAGGACGGCTTTATGCTATTAAACCCTGAGTCACTATCAAGGGCTAATTTTTAATGTATTTTCCTCTGTTTACTCCCCTTCCTAATGTCATCACTGACACTCAAAGAAGTTTGCAGAGCACTGACATGTGGAATAATAAAGAGAAGATCAGCTTATAAACACAGGAAAGAATCTCTTTCCATTCATATGAAATATTTTCAATTTAAATAAAACTGTTTACTCTTCTCAAGTTTGGATTTGGTTTTTCCCAGTTTACATTTAATGAGCAGCACCTTTCAATGTTTTAAAACTCATCCTCTGAGTAGTTTTAATTGAGAAAAAAATCTTGTAAAATTAAGTGAACTATGAATAAAATCTGAGGTTTAACTGATTTTTTTTGGCAAGCTCTGTGCAAATCAGGATACAGGATAGCCACTTCCTGACCTGAAAAAGCAATGAAACACTGTCCCAACATATATAGACTTAAATGGTCAGATATAATGAATTGCAGTCCAATATTAAATCCATGCAATTTCCCAAGCTCCAGATATGCTGACCCAATCACATGACCAATAAATAAAAAGTTAAAAACCCAAGGAGGATTTCTCAAGAGAAAGCATCTCAGTACTATTTTAACTGCAGACAGGGTACAAGGTGCCTCTTCATGATTAAAAGCTGTGATTCATTCGCTCAGGCTAAACTCTGACCGACACAAGACACCAGATTCCACCCAGAGCCCAAATTCATAAAATTTCAGACCAAGAGGGACCATTAGATCATCCAGCAAACAACCCAGACTTGCATTTCACCCAGATACTCCTATATCAAGCCCTAAAACCTGAGCTTAGTTAAATCATATCTCAGGTTATCCTGACCCTGGTATAAGATCAAGAAGCTCATTTGTTCAGAAGATAAAACTGCCCTTTGGACTTGAAAATCTTGGGCTGGTGACTTTCTGCTTTATGGGATGACAACCTTAACAAGCCAAACCCACCACTGGCTCCGGGTGAAGTGATGGGGAATGGTGATGGACACGAATTCCAATCCCTAAGCCAAAGATTTCTTTATATGGCCAGTATAAAGATCTAGAGGTCCCACAGCTTTGGGACTCCAAGAGTGTCCTGATCCTTATCTCTGCCTGGGAATTAAAAATGCTTAATGCAGGGCATGGAAATGAGGTCTCCACACAAGAGGACGAAGGTCACTTGTTCCATAGTGGCAATCTGGGGAACATGCCTCGCATCCTGCAAGGGCAAGGGACATCATTAACCCTTTTTTTTTTTGATAAATCTGTAATTAAGAATATCACTCAACTTTCTGTTTTAAAGCAGTGTGTTCTCATGAGAGCTCCACAGGTTGTTTGAAATCTGGGCCTCTTCCCAGTATTTTTCAGCCAGTTTCCTGAGCTTGCTGACAGAGCTGTCTGGACGGCCACTGGCTCACATTCCTCGCAGTCTCTGCTCCAAGCCAGCTTCTTTGGGCCCAATTTCAACAAATACAGACGGACCACCACAATCCAGAGCTCAACGTGGGACTGGCACCACATGCCTTTGAGATATTAACCATAAATCAGCTGTGGGGAGCTCAGACAGATGTGGGCGTTCAGAGAACTGCCAGGTCCGTGCACTAAATATGGAGCTGGCCAGGGAATGCCAAAGATTGCAGGTCTTTCTTTAATGCAAATTCGTCTGGTGGAGCAGGAACAGCGGCCAATTAAGCAGCTTTCAAGAGAAAGCAGGTATTTTCTGTTGAATTTGCAGCTGGGAGGCCTGGGTGCAAGTCAAGAGGGGGGCCAATGTCATGACGTGGGGTTGCTTTGCTTGAGACCCAGGAGAAAGAAGTCAAATTTGTGTTACAAGAGCTCACACTGGGAAAGCATCACTGCTGGGGACCCTGGTGGCCCTCCAAGGGTTTCCATGCCTCTGTTCTCTGAGCCGGGAGAGCAGTTACTACTTTGAGCCCTTGGAGGAGGCACAAACAAAAATCTGATTCCAGAAACCTACCTGAAAGGACATGATTTTGTTAAGTATGACGTGAAACTAAGGTGGAGCACAGCATCAACTTCATCATTCCTGTAGGTTTCACTGGCCCAGGGAACAACCCTAATTCCTATTGGAAGCCACAGGGTACCACACTGTGGGCAGCTGAGGCTTTTGGGCACATACTTTTGACCATTCATCCTCATCACAAAAGCCTGCAAGAACCAAATGCAAATACAGCCTCGTGGTTTTGGACAACCTGGTATTCCTGGTCCTTATTTTCAGGGGTGTCTTGCTCACATCTCACCCCTGCACACCTGTGAACACCAAGAGGTCAGGCTGGGCTATGCCATTAAGTATCCCACTCCATCAAACAGCTTGCATGTCTCCCAGTAAAATGACTCAATAAATTGTGCCTAAATATAGTGCAGGACTAATACATATTTCTAATGCTGTTTAATTATTAGGTCACTTATTGACAGTTAGTGACAACAATACTAAAAGCCATCATCTGTGAACACACTGAGGGTATCATTTGCAAGTATTTATGCATGGGAATAACTTTCTCCTGTGCCTCAGTCCTGCTGAGGCTGACAGCTTTCTGGCATTGGAATAACCCAACCCAAAACTATGGATCTGTATCACTAGAGCTCGGTCTGAGACGCTGCCAACAGCGATAAGGCTGAGAAGCATTTTGGTTCCAAGATATTCCAGCTGTGCTGGCTGGTCTCTATTTGATGTCTCACCTGCCAGCTCCATCCTGTTTTAAAAAATGTTAGATGACAAAAAAAGATTGGAAACTGCTCTCATTTCCAGAGCTGTGGCTAAAGCAGGGAACGTTATGCTTAGAAAGAAAACGAAGGGCCGAGTGCTTTATTCAGGAATCAGAACATTCCACCAGATTTTGTATGGGAAGTTTACATTGATTACAGACCAGAAACATCTTGTTAAGACTCCTGAACCAAAAAGGGATAGAGCTGCCAGCAGCTGGCAGGTTCCAGAGGTGGAGTCTCATGTCAGCATCCTATTGCCGTGACATCAGGTGGGTTATAAACACAGAAATGCTGCCACACTCTCCCGAGTGCCACTGGAGGCTGACAGTGCTCCACAATCATATCTCACCTGCTGGGTTTCCTCTTGCAGGAAAGTGTTGTTACTGCAAAAGAAGTTGCAGTGAGTTAAGCTGACCCGGTTTCAGAAGAGATCTGTGTTCATAAGATGGGGAGCAGTCGGGAACAGTCTCTCCCCGTGGCAAACGTTTCTGGTGTCTGGTGTCACATTTATTGAAAAAGTATCGCTGCTGGTGTCAGCTCCAATCTGTGTCAGAGCAAAAGCTGGCACTGCTACCAGTTCCTGCCAGAGAGGGAAAGCTGAGACCAGGAGGAGTCCACAGGGGGCTGAATATTGATCCCCCTTTTAATAAGACAACAAGGTCAGGGGAAGGTGACCCTGCCCCTGGTGCTCCTGAAACCTCGCTCAGCCCTGTGGGTGCCTTGGCTGGAAGCAAACGAGTCCCCTTCAGCCTTCAGCATCAAAAGCCAGCTGTGAAAACTGCCTGTCTGCATTACAGAATCCCAAATTTTCCATCACATTTCTACATTATGGCACAGAACACAATGAAAGAGGAGAAGTCTTGTGAAATGCATTTTCCCCCATAGACAGATATATTAAAGAGTTTTGGGCGTGAAGGTGTTGTCTTAATTTCTGAAATAATTCTGCCGCTTCCTCACCCCATTTCCTCTCACCTCCAGAATAATTTATCTGAAATATTTGATTTTTGATAGGAAGCACTCTTCAGAGAATTAAAAAGAAGGTGAATTTGGACCCCCCCCATCTGTAATTTTAAGACTTACATAGTTCTGCAGTTTAAATCTTTGACTCTCCCCTCAGCAGTAATAAGGTTTCTTGAATTCTCAGCAAGTGAGCAAAAAAACATTGGAGGCTTGACTTTAATATCTCTTAGCAAAATATTTTTGCCTCTTCTAAGAGGACAGCAACAAAGATATCTGTCCTTAGCAGAGCAAACTTGGTGTATGGGACACACTCTGCAATCTGGGAGGAGATTGCTATAGGTTATGGTGTTTCTGGCATAACCTTAATACTTAACAATATTTTCAATATTAGGCTTATTTTAGATATAGAATCGTGGAGGGGTGTGGAATTATGACAGTGGACAAAACTTGTTTTTTACTATTACTGCAATCATTCGTGTCCATTTAATAGAAACCAAATTTTGTAACCAAGGACTGAAAAATAAGAGAACGGGATGTTGTTATTGAAGGGTTCATAACAAAAAGTGAGGCTTGCAGCAGAATGTCTGAGGTAATAAATGTTTTCACTACTTTTATTTCTTGAGAAGCATCACTTTGCAGTACTGGTAAGTTAGGGAGAAAGAAACCAAGTTGAATTTTGACTGGAAAAGGTGAAAGAGTGGAAGTGGCAGCTCCTTCTTTCCTTTCCACACAGTGGGAGCAGTGACCTGACATTATCCTGCTGCAGCCTCGGGCTTGTACCTCTCTGCAGCCTCCCCAGCAGAGACTCCACCTCATCTCTGTCCCCTGAGCACACTTATCCTCCTTTAACTTTTAGCATGTTCCCTGAACTGAAATCTCCCTCCAATAACATATGTGTGAGACACAGGGAATAAGATAAGAGCTGTAATATATCTGTCTAATTACTTTCCTTCCAGTGAAGATAAAGAGATACAGCTGAATTATTTCCTCATTTCCTCAGCTGCAAAAAAAGGAAAATCTTGGGGAAAAAAAATCCCTCTTGAAGAGGTTGTTAGTTGTTAGAGGATTGTTGAAGAGAAGAAGAGAAAATATCTCCATAAAAATAAAGTCTGGAAATCAAAGTTTCTGAAGTTTTAGTTTTTCCACATTAGGATCATAAAAATTAAGCTGCTTCCTTGGAGACAGCAAATAGAAGGGATTTCCTTTGTCAGAAAGGAAGAAAAGGAGAGTAGAGCTGTTCCCTGCTTCCTGAGAGCTACTTTTCAGCTCAGCCTGGAGAAGGTACCTGGCACTGATTTCGGGGTAATCTCAGACAAAAACTCCCAGAATCAGTTAAGGTAACCCTGCAACAGCATAAATTTGTCACAGAGGCACAAGATTTTACAAAGACCTTGTTAAAATCCAGAGAGCTAGAAATTATGGAAACTAAACTAAAGCCTTGTTTTCTTTTTTCTCCTAAAAAAAAGCAACGTGCAAGGGGCAATTATTTTGCAAACCTCTCCTCCCTCTACTTCAGTACCACACATTGATGCCGAACTCCCCTGTTTGATGCCATGAATTAGTGGCAGGGATGGTTTGCACTGGTGTGGGCTGGAAGTAGCTTTGTTGTTACCAGGGTTGGACCTGCCAGTGGAGCACTGAAGCGTTTCCAGGTGTGAGTCTGACACAGGGAGTGGGGAGCCTTCCACAGATAGAAGGATCTGTCCAAACCTCTGCTTAAAAATGAAGTTTTTGTGCTGGAGAGTGACTGTTTCACCGTGGTAGAAACAAAAAGCAAAAGGGGAGGAAAATGGACAAACTTGTAAATATTGCAGATTAGTTAAATAAGGATGCCCGGTGAGCACCCACTGACTCACCGCTCTGGTGTTTGGGGTTAGTTTTAATGACTGTTACAACTAGGGAGGTATTAGCAGTGATTTTGTTAAATTGGTAATTTCTCCTTGCTGGATTTCTGCTGGTAGCAAACAAATTTCAAACATTATGACTATTTTTAAGGCTGTTGGGGAATCAAGTGCAAGATATTCAAGGAGCTCAGTCATATGATGGATCTTACAAGATGAGATTCCTGTGTAACTTAGGAAAGGTTTTCCCAAACTATGGCTACAACAGAACTACCTACAGTCTCAGACATCCCATATCTATCAGTAAAAGCTAAACTGGGTCCCTCCTTGGTCTCTGTAATAAGGCAATTCTCATTTTGAGTACGTTTGCTTCTCCCTGTTGTTCAGTTCATATTTATTAACAACAAAGTTATCGAAAAGAGGTGAAGAATATTGTCCTCTCCTCACATTTTGTGTTTCTTTCTCTTCTTCGTCCCATTAAAGCACCACTGAATTTTTTGATCAACTGCATTAATTCAGCTCGAGTCACGAAGCATTTTGGATTACGAAGGCTAAGGAATGATTTATTTTAGCACCACTTAGGAGCATTAGGGTGTGCCAAGAGATTATGATATGCCAAAAAGTTGCAAACATCCAGTACAAACCCAAAATCTATGATGCTGCTGAAAGTCAGGTTAAAAATAGAAACCAGGTTTACTGGGAAAAAAACATTCAGCTAGAAAAATGAATGCAATTTTTGACTGGTCCATATAGAGACACAGGTGCTATGAGGAGAATTGTTACACCAGATCAAAATAAAAACCAGGAGGTTAATAAGATCTCATAGATTGAAATGCCCATCAGGGATTTATTAATTACATTTTTGTTGAATATTTAGTCAGTGTCACTGCATTACTACCAGTAACCACTAATGAAAAACTTACTGAATCTGATGAATATTTTGTAAGGATCTTGGACCAGAATTAATTCCCAGACACTTTGTTGTCACCAGCTCTGGAGGTCAAACCGTTCATCTTTTTCTTTTGGTTGAAACTTTAGCAAATTAATTATCTCTTTTAATCCTGGAAAAATCAACATCACAAGAAAGATTTTCCTTTGTCAGTTCTCAGTGGCTCTCTCAGCTTGTAAATCAGTGCTCTGTGAGCTCTCAGCTTTACCCTTTCCAGGTTTCAACCCTCTGGCATTTATAAAGGACACTCTTCTTCAATGAGATTCCTTGATTTCTGCAGTTTAAGTTTCCTCTCCAGTGTTTTCTGGTTTTACTGGTGGGTATAATGGATGTTAAATTTACCATGAGCACAATATTTCCAGTCGGAGCTGCCCTTGATTAACTGGCACTCCAGTCATTCAAAATGCTCTTGCACCTACCAGACCTCTGGGCAGCTTGTGCTGGCTGCCCATTTTTCTTGGGAGCATTCATGGGGAAAGGAATTTTATGTTCCCTAAAGCCCCTGATGGTGAAAAATAAAACACAACCCCCACGAGAGGTCAAGAGGGCAAAGAAAAAAGCCCTGACACCACCATCCTTTGGAGAGATCCCCATGTGAGCTGGAAATCCATGCTCTGCTTCTCTGCATCTCCAAAGCTCCCAGTTCACAGACTGCTCGGAAATTGGGTGAGTGAGTTTTATTTTATTTTATTTCATTTTTTTTCTTTACCTAAACTTGAGTAACCACTTTTAAATGTATGGTTGGAAAATCTGGCTTGCACAGCAGACCTCACAGTCATTCTCCCGGTGAAATCCAATCCTCCTGGTTTCTTTCATTTTACCTAAGACACCACTGAAGGAAAAAGGGGTTTGGAGTAGATAAATCTCTTTCCACCCATGTCTATGATTTTTTTCACAGAAAATCTTGGGGGTTTCTCTTCTTCTTTTTTTTTTTTTTGTTTTTTTCCCCTTTCAGCTGTAATTCAGAGTCTGTTTTCTCCTCTGTTTCCCCACTGAACGCAAGGAAAAAGCCCCTTGTGAGGGGCAGGTCTCTGGGTGCGCGATTTCCGACGGCTGTGACTTGGGTGTCTTTGCTGTATTTGATAAGTGATCCAGACAGCCAGGAACGATTTACTGCAAGGCTCCGTTCGCCCTTGTGCTGGGATCACAATCTGGGAGGTTTTTCAACAGGCATTCTCAGCCCCCATTTTTAATCAGCCTTTCACCCGGATAGGCCAAGAAAAAGTTGTAAAGTCAGAAGAAACACTGGCATGGGTTCTGTGACTCAGAACAGAGCAGAGGTTGTCTCCCTTCCACTTTTTGCAAACTCCCTTTTTTTTTTTTTTTTTT
>VZRE01002870.1:506122-517688 GCA_013396775.1 Cephalopterus ornatus
TTGGTTGACCACACACAAATGGTTTTAATCAGCTTCCAAAAGACTCTCGTTGGCATTTTAAGATGTTTGCTCTTTACATTCTTCTCTACATCCCCCTTTCCTTTCTCATCTGAAAGCAAAGATGTGGAAAAAAATGGACAATTTTTTTTTCTTTTCTTTTTTTTTTTTTCTTTTCCCTGAGCCGTTTCGGTTTTCCATTAGCTGAACACTTCTATTGAAGGGTGTTGTGCAACGAAAGTGCAACGGATATGGAAACCTCTTTATTATGCTTGGAATGTCAATTCGGACATTTGTTTGAGTTGGACCGTGCAAAACACGGTCATGGCAAGAACAAGCAGTTTGCTTCTTTAATGACCCTTCCTGTGCTAATGGGGCTCAGGCTGTCAAGTGATGCCTGTTCCTCGATGGCAGGTGAATTCAGGTGCTTGTCCCTCCAGCTGGGAGCTCACAATGCCCCCGTCAATCAGCTCCCCGGGAAGGATAATTGGCGACTCCTCTTCTAGTGGAACATCCTTCAATCACACCACACAGGAAGCAGCTGAAGGCCTTTCTCCCCTCTGATGGCACTGAGCTGTTGAAGACACTGAGAAAAGTTGGAAGCTCCTCAGGAAGGAGGAAAAGGAAGATGGTTGTTGGCACGAAAGAGCGGTTGTGACTTCCCGTAGTGAAAGAGCACAGAGCTGGCTGAGAAAGAGAAAGCAAGGAAAAGCAGAGGATATAATGCCCAGAGACTGCACACATATGTCTCTTCCAAAAGATTTTCTCCTCTGCTATAATATTGACAGTGAAATATATTCCTTTATATAAACAAAAATAACCAACCAAAAAATGAGCCCTTGGCATAGGCCAGTAAAATCACACATTCTGAACAGGGCCAGGCCAAGATGGAAAAATACTCAGTCTATTTTTCCTAAAATCTACCGTATTTCTCCACTTTCCTTTTTTTTTTTTTATTTTTATTTTTTTATTACTTCTTTAATCCCCTCTGGCATGAATGTGTCAGCAAAATGACATGAATGTGTCAGCTCAGATTTTACAGGTATGTTCCAAGCCCTCCAGGTGAAGCCACAGTGATCTGCAGTGGATTGACTTGCAGGAAGTAAAGTCCCATGGATCTTGTTTCGGCTTGAGGAACATCAGATGTTAAGTGACAAACACTCCCAGAGAAAGGATCCATCATCCCTCAGAGACCTTGGAAGGATTTCCACAGATGGCACGATGGATATCACAGCCCCAGGTTTTCTGAGATGATTTTTTACCTGAAAGATCCAGCAGGGTTTTGATTAGACCTTACACATGAGCTTCTACAAAAGGTGATAACGTTCAGTCAAAAGTCCAGAAAACTCATGAAAATGTTTAGATTTTGGTCCACTACAAGATGACACAGATTGATAAGACAAGAATGTAG
Organism: Cephalopterus ornatus; assembly: GCA_013396775.1. Classification (NCBI taxonomy): domain Eukaryota; kingdom Metazoa; phylum Chordata; class Aves; order Passeriformes; family Cotingidae; genus Cephalopterus; species Cephalopterus ornatus. The sequence goes on from VZRE01002870.1 coordinate 507,531, forward strand.
AGAAGATGGAGAAACCTATGGCTCAAATCAGTGTTATTCCCAACCTTGAACAGGGAGGAGAAAATTTAAAAGGGAAATATTTGTTTTCTAAAATTTAAGTGGATTATTTGCACACTTGCAATTCAATAAGAAACCCAAACAACCACCTCCCCTGTAAGACCTAATGGCCTGAACATATGCTGTGTGTCGTACCTGAAGGGGGAGAATGCTGGAGAAAACCAGCAGTAGTTCTGGTTTTGGCAATTCCCTCCTCTCTCCATTTCCCAGCACTATCTTTTATCCATGTCTGCTGAGCTGCAAACCCTTCTGGGAATACCTGTGTAGGGTAACCAATGTCCTGGTGCCCCAGCCTCACCTGGAAAGTTTGGATGTGTTACTAAAATTCACAAGAAAACATTGTGTTCTTGCAGAAACTATTTTTTAAAAACAATAAAAAGGTGAGGCTTGGCTTGATTTTTTTTTTGTTTGGGTTTTTTTTAATTTGTTTGTTTGTTTGTTTTTTGAAAATACAATCCAGAAAAAGAAAGAGCAGGGAGAAGAAGACCTATTTCTCCTTGTTGTCTGGACAGGTGGCTTTTTGAAGGAGAGAATAAAATGATATGTCTTAACTGTAAACATTATTTATTCACCAGCAGATAAACATTTGGCTTCTTCAGGTTACCGCAGCTGGATAATGTTAAATAACACCTTTACAACAAGGAAGATCATCGGGAAGAAACAATTTTATTGACTGGTATCCCCAAAAACCTGTTGGTCCAACGTCCAACAGTGACAGTTAATGATCAGCGCAAACTGTTCAAAGCAAAGAAGTTGCTAAAATTAGCAGGAATTCTTCTCATACCTTAAGGAGCATCTGCTCTTGTGTCTTCCTGAGAGTTGGAGAAATCTGGTTTATTCTGGATGAGTCAGTATTTTCTCCTCAGGACACAGAGAGGGTTTGTGAAGGTGACCACACCAACCAGGGGGAACCATGTCCTCTATAAATCAGCTTTAGCAAATCAGATTTTTCCCCTTTGTACAGTTTTTCCATCTCAGATGGGACTTGGGATGAATCAAAGATGAGCTGGCAGGACGGTGGTGGGGCAGATCGCTGTCCACCCACCCCTGGCAGGGGTCAAGCATCTCCATCTGCATCATGGTTCTCCTCCTTTAGACACCCACGTGCTTTTAACCTGGGGGGACTCAGTAAGGCAACAGACAAATGGAAATGGTGACATTTCTGGGAATGACATAAAATTGTCATTTTCTCTGAGCAGTTGAGCTGAAGTGTCTGAAACAACTGCTGTACACATAATAACAGAAAACTGAAACTTTGCCCCAAAAGTTCTTTAATATCTATACTCTATTGCCAGTGTCAAGAAAATTATATTTTTAGTTGCCTTTTTTTTTTTCCTTTTCCCTCTTCCTCAACGCTCGGCAACAGCAGCATAGGGAGCACCACAATATAATGCTCTGCTTTCATTATTTTGAACTAATTTTGCTTTGCTATTTTTAACTACTGTAAATGCTGCTGCACAGGGAATAGGTAGAATTATTTTACCATTTTAGCAGGCTGGAAAGAAGTGAAATGAACTTTTGCATACAGTGGGATGTTACCCCTGCCAACACTTAAATGAAATGGGTTTGCCTCTGTTATTATAGGACCATAATAATGTAATTATGTAGAACTAGCAGAGTGTTTTACATCTCTGCAGTAACCTGACATTAATCTGTGCAGTAGCTAAATATTAAATCCTTTTCACAGACTAGGAAAGTAAGGAGAAGGGTAAATCTCTGGGATCATGAAGGATATTAGTGCTACAATGCAGCTGGAAGGAGGCAAAGGACTCCCCACATGACTTAAAGAGAAGTTCTGGGGGTGCTTTACTGTCTCATGCAATTTTTAAGATAAAACACTCTCTTGACTTTTCTTTTTTTCATATCAATCCCCTTCAGGATTTTTACTGCCCATCATGGTGAGTTCTCTAAGCTCTGTAACACTGGGCACTTGATAACCTGGCTGGGTTTAATGCATTTATTCTAACCCAGCCATGTTAATGTACCTATTCTTGCACCTCCGTGTGAAGGGGCGCCAGGGGAATGAGAGACTGTGTGGGTTACATAAATCCCTGAGATAATTTGTTATAGGGACTACTCAGCTGCAGCCACACTGCTTGTGTCCCTCCTCTTCCGCAGCCCCAGCAATTACAAGGTTGTTCATGACAAAGCAGAGGGGTTTACTCAGTTTTCAAGAACCTGTATTAAATTCCTTTCATGGTCAGCACCCCTTCAGCCGCCACTGCAGATAGTATGTGGGTCAGCAAGACCATGATGAAACTCCTGAAAAATCATCCTTTACTCTCCCCAAATTCATATCCCATCTTCATTGACACTGTCTTCACTCTCTAAAAGCAGCCACCACCCTTGAAAAGCCTGTCTGTGTTAACGCTAATCAGCCTCGGAGGCTCTGGATATGTGCCCTCAGCAGCATTTCCACTGCCAAATTGCATCTTCTCCTTCTTTCCTGGACATCAACCAGTGGGAGAGTTTGCAAAATTAGCTGAATGCCAGTGTTCTGGTCTGTCACTCCTGGTGGAGGGACGTGGGCAGGAATTTCTTCTGGCTTCACCCGTGCGGGAAACAGCCTCTGTGGATCTAAAATGAGTTGTCTTTTCCTCATTCCTGGCTGCCTGCTCTTCTCCAGCATCCATGTAAGAGGCTATTTCTATTAATAGCTCCCAGGCTTTGCATTTCCTGCATCCAAAGTGCTAACGAAAACTCCTTCCTGCTAACCCTCCAGGGGAAAGGCAATTTCCTCTGTCTCTCCATCTTTATCTGTACATCTGGTCATCTGACCTTCTGGATGTTTCTGTCCTATGGCAGATTTACATGAAACATCTGCTGCTTCTTGTTGGGGTAGGTATTTCACAGGGAAAAACTGCTGGCTGACTCAGGACAATAAGTGCTTCTCCCCTGCCCAGATGACTGTTCCCACTCTCAGGAAGGGAAATGCAATCAGACCTTTTGCCCTGGTTGACTTATCATCCTTCTGCTTCTGCCCGAGCCAGGCTTCCTCCAGGCTCTGCTCCGTGAAATCCTTCATCCTGCCTAATTAGAAATTCATCCTGGTGCTGAGGGCTGCTTTGACAGCTCAAAGAATGGGAGCTGGGGATTTGGGGCTTTGCAGATGTCGATATGGGATCACCTGGCAAGGATCAAAGTCTGAGGTACGTCCGACCTGTGTCCAGCTCTTCACTGAGCAGAGCTGTTTTCCATGGTGGCTTTGCTCTATTCCTTTATCATAGATAATTTCTTGACAAGCAAGACATGGAAGACAGGTATTGATCCCCTTCTCCATGCAGTGCTCTCCAAAGCTACAGACGCCCTGGAACAGGAGTGCAGACTCCAGCATTTTCTTAGGAGTTGCACATGTCCCATTGCCAACCACAGGCTGTGCCCTCAGCTCTGCTCAAGCCAAACATCAATACTCTGAATACAAATAGGCTTTCATCTTATTTTGATCCCAAAAGAGGTTTCTAGAGCTGCTCCAGGTGATGTAAGAGTCAACCTTCCCGCCTCTCTGCCCCTGTGCCCTCTCCCCAGCCTTTCTGGAATGATTGCCACGTCTCTGTGAGCCCTGCAGTGGGAATCACGGAGCTTAGGATAAATCCTCCCCGTGTCTCAGCCCGAAGGCCTCCCCATGATGCTGAACCATCCTGTTTCTGTCCTTGGTAAGCGAAGGGATGCCTGGGACCAAGCTTCCTGCTGAGCCAGGGCAGCGGCTGTTCCAAGGGGGATGCCATAAAATCACAGGGAAGGGGCAATTTGCAAGCAATTATTGTTTTCCACTCACTGAGGAACCAGAGGGGAAGGAGGGGCGGGGATTTTGGGAGTCTGATGAAGTCTAGCACTTTTGAGGTAAATGGAATAGCAAGATTCTTGGAGGCACATTTCCCATATTTTGCTAAGTTTGTATTTTCTGCAGTGATTATGATACATGAAATGCCAGCAACATTTGGTTTCCATTCCTCCAAAGAGACATTTGTCTCCAGACTAATAAATCTGCATTTGAATGTGCAGCCTACTGAAAAAACTGGTGCCAGCACGACCTGTTTATGTCTCATGTGTCTCAGTTTTCCTGTTTGAGGAACAAACTTTCTGTTATAAGGTTTTGCAGGGTTTAAAAATGACCACTTTTGAATCAGTCAGGGCTTCCAAATCAATGCATCCACTGAACCAGACAAAAAAGGACATGCAAGAAATCATTTCTTGTGTAAATGAAAGTATTTTTCTGAAGGATCTGTCACCAAAACGGTTTGGATGGTTTTGCCTCAGCAAAGTGCTGGCTGTTGAACTCTTCTCTCTTGACAAGAAATTCCTTGACAGCAGCTGGTTAAATATTGGGATTTCATGTGGTGCCTTTATTTAATGTGGCCTTATCTGTAACAGCATCTATTTATAATGATCTGGATGAGACAATAAACGGAGTGATCTTATAAACAGTGACCTCAGGGTTCAGCCAACAGCAAGAGGAGCCTGCCAGAAGAACTGTATGTTCCAGGTGTGTTCTGGGCATGTTCCAGCCATGTTCCAGGCATGTTCCAGGTGTGTTGCAGGCATGTTCTGGGGTCAGGTGTGTTTAAATACACCATTTTCCAAGCTCCTTTTCAAGATTATTTCGGTTCTTTGCAGCATGATAGTGGGACTCCGTGACCAAAAAACCCAGAAAATTCTCACTTTTAAGTTGCAAAACATCAATGAAAGGAAGTGGGGAAGGGTGGGCAGCTCAGACACATCATCTCAGAGGGAGCTGGGTGGGAGTGGGGAAACCTGTTCTACTTCCAGGGGCTTCAGGCTGTTCCTTGGGAACACGTGAAGCAGGAGATATTAAGATAAGGACTCTCTAAGATAGGTTTGAGGGGGGATTTATGACCCTAGAGACCTCACTAAGCCTTTCCATAGGTTTCCCTGCAGTTCACATAACAACAGGGTCCTAATTCACAGCCCAGTACTAAAAACTTGGACTTCCCTCAAAGAAAATGGAGGAGAGAAAAAAGATATCAAAGAGATCAAAACGGTGTTTGCATTAACATCAGAAATCAGATGGTGCCAAGGGCCTCTGAAGGCAAAAGGCTTCGATTTTTCCTCTTACCAGTGTCCAACCTGTAAAAATTAATGTGTCAACATCTCCAAGAAAATATTGTCTCCATGACCTTCCTATTCCCCCTCAATTGGAGGCTGCTGCTCATCATAAAAATGTTTTCTCTTGGTATTTCACATGATAGATTTGTAGGAAAAGCCATTACATTAATACAATGTTCATTGTTTTGCTGCATTGAATTACCTATAAAACGAATTTTTATTCAGGGCTAAGAAGATCTAAATCTCCCCTACAAACCCCCTCTGCAGCCCTGAAATCCTTTTGCTCCATGGCTGGAAATATTAATTCCTTTTAGGGTGGGAGGTAAGTTTATAAAATGGCTGAAAGGATACTTTTCATCTCTTGGCCAGTAGTATCTATTTATTTATTTTATTTTTTTTTTAATGAGACTCCAGCTGAAGACTAACACTTGACTTTAGCAACTGCTGAGGAAAACTTATTAGCAGGGTGATATATAGGATCTTTTTACTTCACAGATGGGCTCTCCCTAGTTCAAAAGAAAACGAAGTCTCAAGTAGCCTGTTCTTTAAAAAAAATAACAAAGCTTGACTTCAGAACAATGGTATGTGCCCTTGGGGCCACTCTCCAGATCACGAGGGGGTGAGGGAGAGGCAAAAGATGTGCCCTGAAATCTAGGGGTGAGCTCCTGCCCACAGCCCTTCCTCCACAAGCACCACCAGGCAGGTTTGGCAAAAACAACGAAGATCTGCTCAAAACCACTCTAAAACAGCTGATGGTGTTTGGCCATTGCTCCCAGAGGGACGAAATCCTTAGCAGCAGGAATTAGCTTTAGTCTGACCCGACGTAGATACTCCACATCTATATTCCACGGCACTGCAAACTTTGGAGGTCTAAAACTTGACCCCCAAATTGCCAGGTTGCCCAGCAGACCGCTGTGGGTCAAGGTTTAGATTGGATATTAGGGAACATTTCTTCATGGAAAGGGTTATCAACCACTGGCACAGGCTGCCCAGGGCAGTGTCGAAGCCCCCATCCCTGGAGGGATTTAAAAGCTGTGTGGATGTGGCACTTGGGGACACGGTTGGCCTTGGCAGTGCTGGAGAAACAGTTGGACTCGGTGACCCATTTCCAGCCTAAATGATTCTGTGGTTCTAACTTTTCATTCCTTTTTTGTTACTTTACTTTATATAGGCTGAAGATGTTCAGCCCGCAGTTTCAAGCCTGCAGCCCCTGGGGCTGGACAATTTGGATGCTTGCTGGGAAGATGCCAGACTGCTCTAAGGGAAGGGAATACACTTGGCATTTTTTACTGCTTATGAATGTTGGCAGCAAACAACTCAGAAATTCAACATTCCTGCTATAGTGTAATAACACTGTCCATTAATGATGCACTTATAAACAGTTAATAAAGAGTAAGTTTATTTATCTCTATGAAATAGCCATTTTAATAAATGGCAAATCATTTTTATAGTGACCAGAAGCTTGCTTGTAACCCAGGTTTATAACCAGCTATAAAACCTCGGATTGATGTGTTTTAGCTGATGTTTGACACATCCTAGTCATGTTTGACACATCCTAGTCATGTTTGCAATTTTCTTGTAAAAATCTCTTAAATATTTATTTGCCATTTATAAGTCATTTAGAAAGGGAAGCGTTACTGTAAATATGACTGCTGCATACAGATTTTTGGTGCCTGAATAATGTATTTGCTCTCAGTTCTCACTTCTAAACAAACTGGCATTATTTTATTTATTTATTTATTTATTTATTTATTTATTTATTTTCTCTTTAGGACAGAGTCTCCAATGCAAAAGGGTTAGTACAACACTTAAGCTCTGGACCCTGTTGTTTGGTGCCAATATTATTGGTTATGGGTGTGCACATTTTTACCAATACGACTATAAAAGCAGCCCTTAATGTGCTGTGACCAGTTTACAGGGAAAAAGGAATTACTTTAATCCCCCTGATTAGCACTAGTCCCAGCTCCAGTTCACATCCCACCATTGCAGCATCTCCTCCTTCCCTCCCTAACCTCTTCCAACCCAGAGCTGCCTTTACAATCTCACTATATCTGTGTGTTTTACACGTGTCTTACACCAGAACAGCTTATTCCTCCCCATTTCCATGGCCAAACACTGCAGATATAACTGTTTATATGGAATCCTTATTCCATTTGCGCTGCACTGGTGTTTTGCAGCAGCCTTTTCCATCTGGCAGCTCGTGCTTCTCATGCAGCCTGTAGGATGCTTCCATCTGGCCCCCAAGCAACTTCCCACCCTCATAAAGCATTATGAGATATTTACCACCCAGTCCCAGAGAAATCTGTTGCCATAGACTCTCCAAGGGCTGCCCTGTCACTTCTCTCCCCTCTCCCTGGCTGCTGAGATGGATCTTACAGGGAACATCTCTCCACAAGTCTCCCAGCACTGGAGGGAGATGGTGGCATGTACCTGGAAGGTCGACTCTGCCTCTTGCAAGCAGCTGTATTAAAGTGTTAGATCGGTCTTCTTGCCTCCCTTTCTACCTGTAAATATAGGAAAGTGTCATACTTTGATGGTTAAAAGAGGCTTTTCTCTCTTCTATCCTCTCCCCATGGAAAAAGGGGAAAAATAGGCAAGAGAATCAAAGATAAAGAAACAGGACAAGAAAAAAAGGAGACAAGTGTGGCTGCGCAGGCTAAGAATGCAAATCCAACAAACAGGTCCTGTCCAGACCTGGGAACAAGACAGAGAAGGAGGATTTCCACTAAGTATTTATACATATATATATATATATAAAGATTTTAATTCTTCAGAAAAATTTGATGAGCTCAGGCTGCCTGATGGACTCTTCTCTCTGCAATGATCCCAATGACGAGTGGGAGAGAGATAATTATTTTATGGGAAACCTAACTTTCAAATATTTTATTTTATCTCATTTCATTTTAAACAAAAACTCACATTCTGATAACGGCATAAATTATTTCTTTTTCCCAGAACACAGATCTCAAATCTATCCTTAGAGGCACAGCTCGTGCTGTTACAGGTGAAAATGGATATTGGGTATTTGGAAGGACACAGCAACAGCAGGGAGTTGGGATGAGGCTGGGAATGTATGTTGAGATGCTGGAACCATCCAGGGGATGTGGAGGGATGTGGAAAAAATGGAGCTCCCCCGCAGAACCGTAAACCAACACGTGGGATTCTGTGAGATTCTGTGTCCTCAGTGAGCACAGCAGGACATTTTTAGGGAGGTTTTTAAGGGTTGCTGCAGAGCTGTTGAAACTACTTCTCTTTTAACCCTGCCAAGAGAGCCAACACCCCCAAGACCCTTTGATTTAACACTGCCCTTGTTGAAGTCAGTGGTAATTTTTTTCTTGCTTCCAGTGAAGTTCATGACTCCAGAAGGATACAGGGCTCGGATTTACAGGGAGAGCTATTTCAATAAAAATATCTAAAATATGTTTTCTAGGCTTGTCAAGGCTATAATCTTGGTGTCCTCCAGAGCTGTAAGTGGTTACAAAATCTAAGGAATTTACCCGACCAAATCTGACCTCCTGTAAGTTTCCAGTGGGTACAGGGTAGGGTGCAAACACCACATGTGAAAGAAATGTAGGTATTTTACTCTGTGAAGATTGTTCTTAAACTTCTGCAAATTATCAGTCCTATGAAAAGCTCTTTGTGAGCCAGAAAGTCCAAGTGAGAAGGACACTCTTCCTGAATTATTTAGCCTAGAAGTAACAATAACAATAACAATAAAAAATAAACCTAAAAATGAAAATGGCTGCTAAGCTCTGTAATCAATTCTTCCCTCATTGTAAATCTTGTGTGGTCTCATTTCTGTTCAGCCTAGAAACAGGAAATGTTGTTTTCAAAGGGATCATTACAAGGGAACTCTTTGTTATTTGTCCGTGAAACCCTTCACACAACGGGGCCTTAATCCTGGATTAAGTAGGTGCTGCTGTAGCACAGGAACTAATTGCATCACGTGTGGGAGCATTATTATTGATGAGCATAACAATAGTTTAAATAACTATATTAGTTAAGCGTTATTAAGTAGGAGAGCTTCACCTTGGAAGGAGTTTCTCAGGAAGTCAGGCCGTGTGGCTCCTGAGCAGTCACAGGCTCCAAAGAAGGAGAGTAAATGTCCAGAGATGCATCATGAGCAGAGCAGCTGCCATTTCTGCTTCTCTTAGAATCACAGAAATGTTTGGTTTGGAAGGGACCTTAAAGCTCATCTCATTCCACCCCCTGCCACGGGCAGGGACATCTTCCACTATCCCAGGTTGCTCCAAGCCCCGTCCAACCTGGACACTTCCAGGGATGGGGCAGCCACAGCTTCCCTGGGCAGAAATCTCTCCTGGGATTTTACTTAGAGGTTTTCATTGGTCACAGCACGTTCTGGAGAAAACAAATCTGCAGTGGCTGCTTGTCCCAATGTCAATAAGACTTTTGTTGGAAGGACGAATTTGCGGGGAAAGTGCCTGGTCCAGACAGGATGGGAGAGCTCAGGAGCTGAGCTGGCCTCCATAATTCCCTTCTAAATCTGGGAAAGGGGTGTTCAAGGCTTTCCCCTGGTGGAACTTTAAAAATTGGAATCTCTTTCCCTAATAAACTGCTTTCCTAATAAACTGCTACCACATGTAAATGCTGACGGTTCGCTGCCTCTCAATCCCCACCCGGAGCTGCTCACTGGGGTCCTGCTGCCCCTGTGCATGGCACATACAGAGCTATAAAAAGTAGCAGACTGTGTCCCTTTAATAAATTACACCATAAATTTTACAGACTTTACCCCAGTGGCTTTTTAAATCTTGCTCTGGTTATGCAACATCATCTTGCAATAGGAAACATCCTTCAAACGTTTAGGTTAGAGGAGCAGAATCTAATCCACTCGAGTTGTTTTAGAGTGTAATAAATAAATAAAATGCACCCTCTCTTCAGGATGAAATATAACCCACACAGAAGGGAGACAAGCAGCTTTGATAGCTGATAATAAGGGTCAGTATTTCATTTTGATTTTATTCAGCATCTGGTTTTTGTCCTAAAAATCCAGTATCTATGACACTGACAAATTAACTA
>VZRE01002870.1:517730-566164 GCA_013396775.1 Cephalopterus ornatus
GAAATGCTGGAAAAGTTGTTTTGCCCTGAAATCTTCTGGGCCAAGAATTAAGGATAAAAAAGAATCAGGTTGTTTCAACAGTGATACAAGACTCCCACCCAGAAACTTCCAGTAAATGTCAGCCCCCAGGACCTGAAAGTGAGGAGAAATAAAAAGCTTCAGTCCCAAATGACTGCTTTTCTGAGATCTTCTTTGGCCATTCTGTTAGTTCTATAATCAGTGACTACAGACCAAAAATTCAGCAGCTGATTCTGCCAATGTGGTGATACATTTTGGGACTTTGGCTGAGCCCTCTCTGCCTTGTGGGACTGCTACAAGTGCTCATAGTGGTGGCTGTGGTGCTGGAAAGCCTTGGTCTCCACCATGGAGAAAGAAGCATTTGTGCTGACTCCAGAGGCAGCTGGAAAACTAATCAACCTATGGAAGCCTATGGAATCCAAGGCACTGCATTGAAAAGAATAATTGTTGCAATAAAAATGATTGGCAGATCCAAAGCAGTGTTAACACCAGGGTTTATAAACAGTGGAGGTCAAATTTGAACCTGAGAAAAGCAGGAGGTGCCCCATTAAGCCCAAACCTGAATTTGGCCACAGCTCTCAAGCACTTCAGAAACAAGCACAAGCTCTGCAGCCATTCAGGAGCGAACACCACTATTTTTGTGACTTTCAACACAATCCTGTTTTCCATTCTGCTGCAGTTTCACAGGCAAGGTTTCTGGGCATGGGTCCCAAGACAAGGAGATGTTAATTGCTATTTAGGATTGGAAGGAGGGAGGAAAAGCCGGCTGTTAAACACCACTGCCCACACAAATACACGTGTGTGAGTTCCTCCCCACTGTGAGCATGGCACCAGCACAGCCTTCCAGGGTTTTTCCATGTTTTTCATAGGTTTTAACCACTATCAACAATATTATTTATAAAATTATGTCATTGCCAATGGGTTTTCCTGTAATTTCATAAATACAGTTAAGCAATTTTTTTTTTTTTTTTTTTTTTTTTTTTTTTTTTTTTTTTTTTATTTCTTATAGACATTGATAGATTTTTACTTTAGGAAGATGCAACACCTGAGTGTAAGCAGAAGACGTGTCAAGATTGCTCATGGTTGCTTCTATAAAAAAACTGAAGAGCCAGAAACAAATCAAGAAAACCCCTTTAGAAGACTAGAAAACTGGAGAAACTGCCATTAGTGAGGAATGGAGAAACACGTGGGGGACTACCAGCAATAGAATAATTCATGACAGATAAAATGAGCTACGGCTCACATGTGGGTGCAGCATGGCTTAGCCTCTCTTGCTTCCAGCTAGAACTCGAATGGACTATCAGAAACGGCTCTGCAGACCATGCAAAGAGCATCAGGAGACCTGGGAGGGAAAAGTGCTCCTCAGAGCCTCCGTGGATGACACAGCACCATCAAAGCTGTGAGCAGTGATGAGCCTCAAGCCGGCTTAAACCACCTCCGCCTCCTGAGGAGCCCTCAGCTTTCAGCAACAACCCTGGTGGACTTTCTGCTTTGCTTTAGCAGCTCAAGGGGCCTCACCTGGGGCTGTAAATGTGGTCCTTGACACAAGAGTGTTAATCCTGAGTTGGGAGGATTCATTAATTCCATGCGTCTTTGTTTACCTTGAGAGTGAGCTCAGGACTCCCTTTGAGTCCCGCCCTGTGTTTTGGACTGTCCTTTCTGTGTGCTGCACACAGTAGTTGGACCTGGTCTGGAGACCTCTGGAGTTGTTATTTTTCATCAGGAAGATGGCTTTTAGCTGCAGGGGTAAACCTCACTCCATGCTGGGCAAATGTTGGGTGGAAAAATATTTCACAATAGGAAACAAGTTGGAATAAGTCAGAAAAGAGGAAGTCGACCAATCCGCAGCGCTGTTTGGGCTCGGTGTAATATTTCAAAGTTCCCTGTTTTGAAATTATTAGACCACCAAAAAAGTGAAAGGCTGCCAAAAATTACTGTAAAAGGTAATAATTGTTAATAACTTGGCATCTGCTTGCTCATTTGAGCTGCATGGTTTTGGCATTCATTAAAGACAACATTGTAAGCAAATAAAAGAGCAACTGCCTGGCACAGAACACTTTTAACCACATCATAACTAAATATTAAATGTGAGGGTTTAATTCGATTTATAGTTTAAATAAGGATCTTTGCAGTAACTTTAAAAAAAGGGAGAAAAATAAGAGTCAACACCATAAACAGTGAGTCATAAGAAGATTTTAAAGAAATAATTGCAGTGTCCTTGACCTTGAAATGATCCTTTTTCTGAATTAGCACAGGAATTTAATTAAAGCTGCAAAAAAAGCTTTCATTTTAGATTTGAGTTACCAAATATTTAGAGATCCAGTGCCCAGGCAAGCCAATGGAAACATTCCTGCTCATTTCAGTGAGCTTTGGATCAGGCCCCGCACAGCTTCGGGTGTCTCCTTTCACAGGATGGACCCAAGGTCACTGCAGGAGAAAATGTTCTCCCTTAACCCAACAGTATCTGAGGTCCCACATCCCAGGGACCACGAAGGGGTTGCACAGCATGGACAAGTCAGGCAGGAGCAACAGCCAAACCATCTTTATGCCTTGCCACTACTCCGCAGCGGTTTCAGGTGACTAAATAAAGCTCTGAGGTCTCTTTTTCTGTCCTTTCCAACAGCTGAGCCATTTTTGACCTATTTAAGAAGGTCACTAAATCTGCATTTACCCACTGCCAGAGGTGCAGCACGTTCCTGCCAGTGAGCCCCTGCCTCCTTTCTTTTTCCAACAGAGCTGTTGGAATTACCGCTCCAGCGTGTCAGAGACTCATCCAAAGGTCACTGAAGTCAGGGGACACCTTTTCTATTGACTTCAGTGGGCTTTGGACCAGGTTCTTAGTCACCACTAACAAGTCAGCATTTACCAGAAGTGACATCTGAAGCCTCCAGCAATTTCCTGTTCCCAGTATAGGGTACGTGGTGATAGCTGGGGTGTCATCCAGTGGTTACATTTGGTGTTTCTGACCTCTAAATGAGCTCCTCTGTCCCATTCCTGCGTATCCAGGGCTCTGTGCTTCAGAGGGCAGGAGAGTGGGGAGCAGGCTGCAAGAAGGGCAGCTTTCCTTACCCCCCTCCTCCTTGTCATGATCCCAAGCAGAGGATAATTTTTATGGGTCTGAAAAAAGAAAAAATGTTAAAATACTGTGACTCTAAGGTGCTGCTGAAATTCCTGCCCTCTTTCTCGAGTCAGGTTCACAATCATCCCAACAGTCTATGCTTATTTTCCTCTCTGAGGATGGCAATTTTGCCGGAGTCAGGAGAAAACAAGGACAAACTGGGAAAGAATCCTCAGTCCCGGCACACAGTCAACAGTGTCATCTTTCAAAAGAAGTTTCTGCACGCTCAGAAGGATCAATGTCTTCTTATTTTGGTTCAACAGGGGCTCGGTTTATTACACAGCTTTTGTTTTTATTAGTGAAATGCACTAAACTGTTTTCTCAAGACTTGCCAAACAGTTTAAAACGTAATACCATTAAATTTGAGGTCCTACTGGGAAAAGTAATGCAAACTTAATTAAAGTTAACCAGAGTTCTCTCTTTGTGCAGCCCCATGTTTCGTTGTGTTGGAGTATGCTCGTAAAGCACTCGCTCGTTCCGAGCAGCACTGGAGCTGAGGCTGCAAAGGGTCAGGAAACTGCCAGGGAGGGAGATGGCAAGGGCAGAAGGGAGGAATGGGCAGCAGGAGTAGCTGAGAAAATAAATAAATAAATAAATAAATAAATAAATAAATGGGGAAAAAGACCAAGAAACTCCCTGTTTTCTTTCTCTAGTGTAAAATACTTTGGTTTTCATCTTGACCGTATCCCCCGGAACGGGGTTTAGAAGACATTGTGGTGTCTCCGAGGGAGGTGAAGGCTCAAACCGCAGAAAACACCTACATGGGTCAAAGATTAATTTTTTTGATGTAGTTTTTGCAGCATTGATCTTTGTAATATTTCTTTTCTAGATTCTCACTGTTTCTACCTGTTTACCCCCCAAGAGATCCACATCACCTCCGTGGGATGTCTCCTCTGCTAGTGGCAGTTCCCTCTTTCTGCTGGCAGGAGGCCGCCAGGGAGCAGGCAGGGATTTGAGGGACCAAAAGGAAGGATGAGCTTTGCCTACAAGAGCCACAACACTGCAACTTCAAAACATGGGCACAGTGAGGTGATGCGTTGATTGCATCCCCATGTAAGAGTCAGAATCACTACACAACATTAGATATCTCCTACTGTTTTAGGAAAAAAGTGAGAATATGGCACCTGGTGTTTGGGTAATTGAATATTTTGCCCATCAAATATTTGGGTTCATGGTTTGTCCAAGGACTTGGTCAAAAGTTGATGGGCTCCACCCCAGAGATGAAAAAAACCCCCGGATTAAATTCCTCTAGAGATTAATTTAAAAGTGTAAACTGGCAGATTACAGAGAAAAGTCCCCTAGATACCATCTTTTCTCGTTTGGTTGGAAGAGGGTAAAAATTTGGCAGCAGCACTGGGGCATGTATTGCGATTAAGAGGGAAATCCAACTCCCTGGTCCAAAAGTCCATGATCCCACCAACCACCATAGCTAGAAAGGCTATAAAGGAGTGATAGAAGACTCTGGGAATATGGAAGTTATTTTGTTGTGGGTTATGCTGGGATTTTGCCTCATCCTGGTCCTGCACCTATTCTTAGTCTCCTGAGCAAAGCTTATTTCTGCCTCAAGCATTGTAATGTACTTTCTATGGCCTGAATGAGTTTATTACATATGGTGTTATTAGCAGCATTGGCAAGAAGAAAAGAAAGAAGTAGAAAATTTCCATAATAAATGCATTTTTAAAAAAGAACCCTTTTAGAAATCGTTCATATCCCTGCTCTTCATCACCAGCCTAAGGGGTGAATTTCCAGGCCATATATCTTGTAAGCTAACAGGTAGTGATGGAATGTGTACTTGGAGAGTTTAATCTATGAGCTGTTGAATTAAAATTCTGCTGCTCAGGTCAGAAAAAAATGAAGCTTTCTTGTGATCTATTTGTCCAGTTAGAACGCCATGAATTTTGAATAATATATTTAAACTGGTGGGTTTTTTAAACTCAGTAGGAGTAATTAATTATTCAACTTGAATGAGAAACATGAAGAAAACGAGCAAACAGAAACAGAGGTGACATTCAGCAATGGAATGATTAATTATGGGTTATATAACTTCTTTTAATTTTTATAGGAGATATTTTTATTACCTATTTATAGCTGATTATCTCTAATAGCTCTGACCAGTAATTTCCTAATTGTCACCATTGCTCAGATAAAATTTGCACAGTATCTTTGCATTTACAGAGTCTGGGATATTATAGTTCAGAAGAAGAACTCCACTGCTGCTGAGGCTGAGATGGCTTTTTTATTGATTGGATGACAAGCAAAATGATGTGGCCTCAGACAACTCATTTAGTCTGTTCTTTCTCTCCCAAATTATAATTTAACTCTGATCTATTCCCTGAAGGTGGGGAAAGACAAAGGCTTCAGGTCTTCTTAAGAGGCACCTCGACGCTCTTGAAATGAGGGTGTAAATAAGGGTGAAATATTAATGTAGGCAGAAAATACTCTGGGATTAAATTCTTGTGGAGGAGAGAGGTGGTTCACAGGACCTCTTCTTTTTTTTTTCTTGCTGCCACCTCATGGAAACCTGGAGCATCAGCAATGGGGACTTGTTTTTGTTTTCCCTTCCAGAGCACTTAGACACAGCCCGGTAGAGATCACCACATGCAATCCCTGTGTCGATAAGAGGGATGAAAATAGCATTTTGGTCCTTGGAGAATTCATTTATTTCCTAAAAGCTGCCCTGCTTGTGAAGCCATCACTTTCCCTTTTGTCCAGCATGGGTGACATCAGCCGTGACCAGGCCTGGAAAGCCACACGTCCCTGTCTGCAGGGGCACTTCCTGACCAGAAACGAGCCATGGCACATCTCTTTCTTTCCACTACCCCTGGAGAACAACAGTTTTTTGGGAGCAAACTACGCCTACATGGAAAGTTCCCATTTCCTCCTCAAAATAACAAAAAAAAAAAAATTAAAAAAAAAAAAATTATAAAAAAAAAAGGCCCTTGTCTCCTCTGTTCCACGGCTGGGGCAGGTTCCCGCTCGCGCTGCACCGTGGCCCTTGCCTTGGCCGTCTGCCCAAAACTCCCGTCTGTTTTCCAGACAGGAAATATGAATCAAAATAACATGACATAAAAACAGTAATTAGCTTTTGTGTGTGAGGCTGCTAAGGCCCTAATGAGGAACAGGCTTGTAATAAAACTCTTGGCTACTCTCTCCAAAACTTACTCTCTTGCTCGCTCCCCTTTTCAGTTCATCATTTATTTTCTTGTGGGGAGAAGTGAGGAGAGAAGGAGACACTATCTGTAAATTGATCCTCCCCACCCTGGTTAAATTATCAGGGAGTCTATAAATGTTTTGACAGTTTTTTCCACTTGTTTTGGGCTATTTCTCTCCCACCCACAATGCTCATCTTTCCCTGTGACCCTTCACTGCCTTTCACGGCATCTTAAGAGCTCTGGCTTGAGAAGTAGCTGAAACTTTCGTGGAAGTGTGGGATCCTACAGGTCACCTGGGCTGCCACACTATTCCAAGGATGTTTTCTGGATAGTTGCTCCATCAAACAACCCAGGGCAGTTTTGGTCTCTCCCAGCATCCTTGTGCCTTTGAGCAGAGTGAAGGATGTGATGGAGAGGATGTTCACCTTGAGGCCAGGGGAGATGTTCCAGTGCCAAGGGTCACCTCATCTACCAACCTTTGTGCAGAAAACTGTGATCTCACAAGGCAAATATTTACTTTCTGCAGGAAGAAGCTCTAAGTCTTAGTAAACTCTTCTCTCAGACCTGGCATCATGTGGAGTCAAATTGACATGTGAATCGAGACCTGCCTCAGCAGCACCTGCCGTGAGTATTCAAAGGTGTTCACAAGTTCTCAAACTCCCGGAATTTTCTGCATCAATACAAGTTTGTTTTTGCAAAGAGCTGTGTCTCCTTCCCAGACAGATGTATTTAGTGTCAAGTGATATGATGTTATAACTCTGTAGGAGCTAAGGACCACCAAATACCCTACCGGTCTTGGTTCAAAGCATAAACCCTACTTTGATACCACTTTCCCTGATATAACCATAACAAAATGTCTTTGTATAGACCCTAAGGATACTCCTGTACATGTCTCTGCACGTTTGCAGGCTCCCTACCAATTTTAATGAATTGTAATTTGAAGTCCCTTCATTGTCAGCATATCCAGAGCTGCAGAGCAGTGGTGGAATCCAGTTGCATGGATTTTAGCAGTGAACAGTAAAATTCCTCAAGCATCAGTCACCATCCATGCCCACAATACCCTGTTGGTAGCAGGTCTAATGGGTTTCATCAAATGAGAGGAAAGAGAGAAGTTCTGTCCCTGTTTCCAGAAGCTCTGTTCTCATTTCCCACTTCATTATGTGGAATTTGCCGAGACATGGGGAAAAAAAACGGTAGAAGTGTTTGGGAAGAGGATCCACAGACTGTCTCCTTCTAAGGAGCTAGCCATGGACCCTCCTGGAAAGCTTCCTGGTGGGACTAACCTCATGCCAGTGCCCTCTAAGTGGTGTTTACCAATTAATTAACCATCTGCAGGAACACTGTGGCTGCTGGTGCGTATTTTCCTTTGCTTGGTGCTCTAAATCCCAGCTGGCAAAGCCCAGAAGTGCTGCTGGAGCTGGAGAAACCTCAAAATGTGCTGTAATTCTGAACTCCAAGCACTGCTGTACATGATAACATCAGATCAGAGCTAGCAGGGAAAAAAACCTTTCCCTGGCAATTTTTCCATGGAAAATGCCATCCAGTTGAAATCAAGACTTCCGATCAGAATATGTTGTTGTCAGTGAAGTTTTACTTCAGCGTTTTAAACAGATTTGTTTTGACTAGCTTGAAGTATTGTGTTTGGACCTTGTTGGAGTGAAATGACTTGATTTTTTCTCCTAAGTGTCTTTTCATAACAAAAGTGATTTAATTTTATGCTTTGAATAATGTATGTTAAAAAGGAAGCTATTTTGTTCTGATTTGGTTTTATCAGAACAGGCTATTTTATTTCATTCCAAATATTTTTTTTTTTAATGTGGTTGAAGAGAAAATGTGGTTTTCAAAAGTTTTTTTTTCCTGATTTGGCACCAAACCAAATTTTGAAATGTCAGAATTTCAAGTGGACTTCCAGTGAAGTGCAACCCATTCCGTGGCATAAAGAAAGAAGAAAACCCACATAAAACAATCAAATTGATGTAGACATTTATTACTTGTGAGAGTTGTAAAAGCATCACATGGCTTTCTCATAAAAAGTCATAAACCCTATTTACAGTCCTTGCATTATTATTCTAGTAACTAAAACCAGTGACTCTACGAAGTATAGGAGTGTTCAGCTCACTCTCTCACAACTGCTTTGGAAATGCAGCAAAAGCTTACTCTTTTCAGAGCTGGGGGATCGTATTTTACATGTATTTATTTATTGTGTTTACCTCTTACACTTATAGCTTGGCCCCTACCCAAGAGGTCAAAGCTATAATTACTTGCATTTCATGATAACAAATGCAGAAATGAAATCAGTGAAGTGCACTCATGGTTTTGGGAAAACTAGTGGTGTTTGGGTCACATTTCAGCATTCGAGAGAGTTAAATGCTTTAGTGGAAAAAGCTTAACCCTGTGTACAATGGAGCATCCAACACTTAGAGCCTCAGGCAGTGTGTGGTTACAGGTGAAATTTATTTGAAATGATCACAAAGACCATAAGGCACACACACAAAAAAATATTCTATGATGTTTTGCATCAATTACAGGCTTTTCTTATTCAGAAATACATAGGGGAAAAAGAGACATTCAGAAAGATTCGTTTGTTCTTCCATGTTCTGAGCTCAATGAAATCAATGAAAAAAGGTCAGATTCCAAGAGAGAGTTTAGTTGTCCTGTTAACCAGCAGTGTTGCTATTGCAAACACATTGTATTTGGGTGTTGTCATCTCTGGAATAAAGCACCAGAGCTTTTAGATCCAAGCCAAAGCTTCCCTCAGACTTTCTAATGTGAAGAACCTTTATATTGCCCGTAAAAATGACACCCCCGCCTTCTTTAGGGAAAGTCCAAAGCCTCTCTGAAGCAGGATCAGCTGGAGATGTTTGCAATGTTTTGCTTTATCAGGAATCTAAGGGAAGGGAAGTCCCACTCCTTGCTTTGGCTTTGAACCTACAAAACTTGAATTTATGGAACGTGATCCTCTTGACTGGAACGTAACTGCTGATGTTTTCTCACTTTGATTTTCTCTCATTTCTCATCCTTTACAGATCCAACAAGTTCATCTAAGAGGGAGACTTGCTGATCATCAGTGGAGAATCTCTGTGGAAGTCTCTGTCTCATGGGTTTTCCCACTGGTGTCACTGCACTGGCTCTACCCAGATATAGCAGCTTTTTATAACCCTGCCATCATTATTTTTACCTTTTTGCTTCTATACAGGACCCATACACAAGACCAGGGCTAAAAATACTTGCATCCAGCCAATTTTTCCCTAACAGATCTGGGAACTTGCATCTGTTGACTAAGCTCAGCCAGAGACTGATCTCCAGAGTCTGAAACTCAGCTCAACTCTGAGTCTCAAACAAAGGAAATATTGGAGGATGGCCCTGGGCAGTTTATAGATCCATCCACTCTCCCATGGATCTAGTGCAGCTGCCCCATGCCAGCTCACCTCACCTGAGAGTACCCCAAACATAGCCTGCAAAGAGCTGATAAAATTGTTTTTCTGGTTGTTAGCAAGAATTTATTTGTTGATGATTATTTGATCAGTTAAAGTATCTGAGCCATGCAAAGAAAATCTTTATTTGAAATAAAAATTTCTGAACCCATTGCAGAGCTCCTATTGCAGGAGATGCCCCTTGGGCTGCAAGAGGACATGTGCTGCTTTCCCATCCACGTGGGGAAATTCCAAGGTAACTGTGCCACAAGAATCTGGACTCTCAGCATTCCCTGACTCGCATATGGGCTTGGAAGACACGTGGAATTAGTCTTCATGATTCAATTATTCTGCGGTAGAGCTTGGACGTGTGCAATATATTGAAAGCCTTTGGGAGACTATCAAAATTTAATAGGGAAAGTATGGCATTTTTTAATTTTTACTTCTAACCCTTGCTGTCAAATGATTTGTTTGCTATTTTTATAAACACACTACAGTGCCACTGAGGAGGTACAGGGACAGGAATGAACTGAGCTGGCTAATCCAGTTGCAAAACAGAAGGGCGGATTAACCCCCTCCAGTTCCACTCGTTGGGAATTCCAGATGTTCAAGAAAAACAACCAGATGTGGCTGGCAGGGTAAAACTGCCTTTCCCTGGGCAGCAGGTCATGGTGAAGTAAGAGCAGTGGGCACGTTGTTTTATGTCTCAGATCGCTCTGTTTGTGGTTAATTGTTCACACAGATAATATTTTGGAGGCAATTTTTCTGCAGATTTGACCCTGCTCTCAGTCTGGATTTCTTGGAAATAACATTGGACATGGAGATGTTTCTTTGCTGTGCCATTTCTATCACTGGCACTTCATTTCCTCCATATTCCTGACCTCCTCTTTGGCTTGTTTCTCATGCAATTACTCATCTAAGTCTTCAATCTCTTCTAGTTCTCCCAGGATTTTTAAGATCACATACTTAACATCCTTCCTCGCCATGTGTGCTAAAGCCTTGGAGCTTATGTCTTCCTCTTTCTCATGTGCTTCCTACTGAAAGTCCTGCTCACACAGTCTCCTCTTGTTCTGGACAAATATCCCAATCTGCTCTTCTCCTCCTTTGCTTGTTCCTCTCATTTAACAGTTGTTCATCAAGTCCAGCTTGTTCTTTTCAAACCAGCACTACTGAGGTCTTGGTCACCTGCCACATAATCAAACTCACCTCTTTCTACCTCCTCTCCCTCCGGGCCCCATTTCTGCCTCTGCCTTTGCAACCCCCTCTGTCAGCACCTGCAACCTTGAGGTTGTCTTTTAAGCAGCTCTTTGATTTCACAGTTCTGGCTCTACCTACTTAGACCCACTGCACTAACATCTGACAGGGACAATGTGCAAGCCAGAACTGTATTTTACACTGAGATATCCAGAAGTCCACCCCCTCACTGGCTTATGGCTTTTTCCTTTGAAAAAGCACTAGTCTGCTTTTCCTTTCCCTTGATGACTTCTCTTTTATGCTCGGGACAAGTGGTATTCCTCAACCAAACACTCAGCACTTCCTCCTTTTCCCTCTTATTCCATTCAACTCCGAAGGAATTTGCTACACACTTCCTTTTGGAGGTCCAAAAGCTACACAACACTAATGTAGCATTGAGCTCGTCATGGGTTGGCAGCAATGAAATGCCTCTCAGTATTCCGTAGGTTCCACTGGCTGCTTCAGCACCACCTGTTCTCCAACCCTCTCCACTTATACACCACAATTTATTTTTGTACTAATGGCAAAATACACTGAAAAATAAAGTGTGTGCTTTTCATCTGCAGTTATTTCCGTGAAAAGATGGCCTTGGAAGAGAACACTGAGTGGATCTTTACATATGAATCACTGTCTGCAAAGAGTCTGTAGCTCCAGCTGCTGATCCCAGTGCATAAGGGGGAGATCTTGCATGTGTGCATTGTATAGGCAGGGAAACATTGACGTTTGCATCTGCCTTCGATTCAAGGAAAGGGCAAAAAGAAGCAATATCACTTTACACAGACGGGAGACGGCTCCAAACCATGTTACATTTTGTACAATAATGCTTTTGAAAGATGATTCATTCAAGCTTGTCAAATTAGCCATTACATTTGCATGGCCCCTCTGGGAGCTGTTTAATCGAGCTCAGAAAGTTAAAAAACAACTCACACACACACTGAAAGAAATCTCTTTGCCTTTCATCCTTAGTGCTTCAGCTGTCTTTGTCACCCATCAGATGCAAAGGCACAGGTAGTAAAACAAGTCTCCCAAACATCTCCTTCCTTGGAGCACATTGGAGATTGGAAAACATTTTGGCAAACTTTATTTTCTGTCACATGTGTGTAATTAAATAGCAGCTTTCTGACAAAGAAGAAGTTTGTTCAGGACACTGATCACTGAAACACTTGTACAATATTCCTTAGGCATCCAAACCGTAGCATCAGGTCTTGGCGCCGGGACTCCGGGCTCTGCAATCAATCTCTAAACTCTCCTCCCCAGTGAACCCCAGCTTTCTGCCAAGGCTCAAGCTGAAGCGTTTGGGGCTTTCTAAAGCCAGATGTCTCTGTAATCCTTGATTCCTGTTAACCTCTTCACTCGAGAGTCTTTGGAATGATGAGAAAGGTTTTCCTAAGAAAGATGACAAACTGACAGGAATTGGGGCACATGAAAAGCAGACTTGGAGGGTGGGGGAGGTGTCTTGCTGAGTTCTTTCACTCAAATCTGAACGTTAACACATAGATCCAAATCAGTCAGCCCTTTGCACAAATGCCTGAGTTTCTGCCTCAGAGAGATCCTTTTTGACATCACTGCTGAACCCGCTGTGGTGTGAGAGATCCCCAGGAGCATAATCACTCACTCATGTGCATTGAGATTCCTGGCATGAGGTTGGAGTGGATCTGTCACTCTCAGCCATCGGTGCAAAGGCTCCCAGTGACTTTGCTGGAAATCAGCTCCAAGGTGGAGTGTGATGCTCTGCCTCATGCTGTCTGCATGTCTTGTCATGCAAGACTTAGCTGTGAACCTGTTCAAAACCTGTTTTAATTAGTTTCAGTTCTGCTCTCACAGGAACCTGAGTCTCAGCACAAGCAGTGGGCAGAAGAAACAGAATTTTCTCATCATGTCTTGGCATCTGCCTCTCTTTCTCTCTTGTTCCCAATCTCAGCTCTTGTAACCATGCTGCCTTTATTTTTTTCGCATTCTTTTTTTTCATTTCAACCATAACTTGAAAAGATTAAAGCCTGACGTTACTGCTTCTCGAAAAGGACCTCTGCCAACAGGGTATCCTGCAGAATACAAATGGGAAGGAGCAGTGTGTGACTGAGGCTCCTTAAAACAGCATTAATATGTGGGGATTGCACTGCACACAGCATTTGCCTGAGGATACCAGGGGCTGGATTCTCTCTCCCTCACTCCTGTTTAGTAAAACTTTTGTCCATGACTAAACCTCAGAAAGACAACTTGCAGAGCAAGGTGGCAGGTGGAGGCTGCCAGACTGTTAAATATTGTGACTTTTTTATTTAATGAAAATCTTGGTCCATTTGAATCCTTTTATAGTATGCATTCATATATATGTAATATGTCGCTCATTTTTATGTCTTTTTAGTGCAGCTGCTTTGTTTAACAGAGAACAAGGTTTGACTGGTTTATGGCAGCAAATCACAAGAAAAATGGGCTCTGGAAGGGAGGAATCTGTTCTGGTGGAGCAGTGGAGAGACATGACCAAGTTGTCCAGGGCTGAAGGAGACTGAGCTGCTCCAGCCATTCAAATTAGGCAGTGAGGGACCCATGTCACAGCCCTAGCAAGGACTTCTTTTATGACCCTTGCTTGAAAAAGCTTTATGGAGGAGCTCTGGCAAGTGTAGTTCTTGCTGTCTGAGATGTCACTGACCTTTCCAGCACCCCTTGTCTTTCTGCCAAGGATTGCTGTCCAGGCAGCAGGTGCAGCAGGAACGTTCACATTGGAAGCAGCTGATTCAAGGGCAAAGCCTCTGGATTAGTCCTTGGTGAAGAGTGGTGGTGATTAACACTCCTCCAGCTCTATCAGTCAGGGTCAAGTGTGAGCTGTCATGCAGCCCCAGGGCTGGGGAATGAAATCTCAGCTCCTTTTCCATCATCCTCTGGCTTGTAGTGCTGGTTTAGAGGCTTTCTGGCTCCCTGATGCATTTCCAGCTCTTCTACAGCCTTGTCAGCACAATGATGGGCTACACGCCTGAACGGTCCCCTCTGCAGGGCCAGGAGGCTGTGCTTTGTTCACCACTGAGATAATTTGCGCAGAAACCTCTCTTGCTCATTATCCACCTTTCTCCTGCTTAACAAAAAGGGGATCTTTGTGCCTCAGATTTCCCTCTGACACCCTCGGGTTTTGTCTTAGCAGTGGAGGGGCTCCTGTCTGCCACAGGAAAAAGTGGGAGCAGCTCAGAAGAGCCGATGAGCAATGGAAGTGTTTTGGGAGGATGATGCAACTGCCCAGTCATTTACATATTTATGTATTTTCCCCTTTACGTTCACATATAATATTTGATTTACAGAATCAGAATCAAGAGTCAATTAGGTTGGAAAGACCTCTGAGATCACCGAGTCCAACATTTGACCAAACGCCACCTTGTCAACTAGACCATGGCACTGAGAGTCCATGAGTTTCTTAAATAACTCCATAAAGGGTGACTCCACCATCTCCCCGGGTAGTCCATTCCAATATCTAATCAGCCTTTCTGTGAAGAAATTCTTCCTAAATTCCTAATTCTTCCTTTACATCTCTCCCTCTACCACAGACCTTCATTTTAGACACAGAGCTTTGATGGAGCTGCACTTCTAGAAGGAAAAAAAATATAAGCATGTGCTACCCTCCTGTGAGGGGAGAAAGACTCTTCAGCAAGAGGAAGAAGAACCATTTTTTTGCAATGGGCTATAAAATTAGGCAAAAACGCTGATGACTCCCAGTGGCATGTGGCTTTGCTACAAAGGCAGAGTTTTATACTCCCCTTGCCCTGGTGCAGATCTGTTTTACAGAGTGAGTGCAGCCCTCAGTTCACCTCACCAAATATTCCCTTTGCCCATCAGAACAGCCATCAGCCTGTAGTCACACTATTTAGACCTTGAACAATTTTTCTCAGCTCTGGTTATGTACAAGGTCTAAATATTTTCCTTGCGAAGCACCAACACCCTTTATCCTTCTCCTTATGCACCGTCTCGAGGAGCTCACATAAGAACTGTTAATCAGCACCATATTTTGAGGACAGTCTCCTTTCTATTTATTTTTTCCTCTTTTTTTTTTTTTTTTTCCCCAGAAAAACAGGCAGTCTCTGGTCCATGCTCACATTTTTACTCTCATGTTGCTGTTGACACATAGAATCCCAGCAAGTCAAGTTGTATTAATTTCCCTGATTGGCACCAAAAATAAAGTTACATTTCGTGTTTCATTTCCAGTCTGCTGTTCTGAATTTCAGCCCCTTCACGGAGTAGATATACCCAGAAGGACTTGGTGGACTGGGTTTGCTTAATGAAGACCAGGCTGCTTGACTTGTCTGATACTTATTCTTTTGGGTTTATTTCCTTTCCCTCAAAAATCTGGGATTACAGATCACCTGGGCTAAGGGGAAAAAGTACAAATTTTATAAATATATATATATACATATAAAGACTTCTTTTTCAAGAAAAAAGGGTTTTTTCTGTATTTCACAGAAAATAGACATTGCAGCAACTGTGCGTTTCCTCAGACTCCAGAGATTGCAGTGACCTTTGAGATGGATTGTGGGCCATCAGAAGCTAAATCTGCCCACTTTGGTTAGCCTGACATGACTTATGACTCTGGAATGCTGAGGTCTGTGTTCTTGATATATTTAGGTATAACGAAGGGTTATAACATAGAATTAAATCAACCAATTGCTGTCTGGCCAAATGAAGGCTAAGAAATGCTCCCTGCCACAATGGAATGGAGTTACAGTCAGAACCTGGGAGCTCAGTTGCCCACGACTACAAAATGTGCAATTTTTGAACCTCTTTTCTCCAAACTCTTCCTCACTTCCCACAGTAGATCCACGCAGATTTGGAATAGCACAGCCCAAAGCATCCACTGAGCCCAGCAGGGACACAGTGCTGAGCCTGCTCTTCTGTCACCCTACTGTGACTGACCTCAAGTTCCTTCCACTTGTCATGGCTGCATCCAGCTCATCGTGTTGGCACAAAGAAGAAAAAAAGAAGAAAAGTCCTCCCTACTCACCCAGTACACTGGAATATAAACCAGAACTCTGCCAGCCAGGTGTCCTAATATTTAGACTGTAAATAAATTGTGGGATTACTCCACTGAAGCCTTGTGAATATAAAAAACATTAATCATAGAATCATGGAATGGTTTGGGTTGGAAGGGACCTTAAAAATCATCTCTTCCACTCCCTGCTGCGGGCAGGGACACCTTCCACTATCCCAGGTTGCTCCAAGCCTGGCCTTGGACACTTCCAGGGATGGAGCAGCCACAGCTTCTCTGGGCAACCTGAGCCAGGGCCTCACAGTAAAGAATTTCTCCCCGATGTCCAATCTAAACCTGCTGCCTTTCAGTTTAAACCCATTCCCCTTTGTCCTATCCCTACATGGCCTTGCAAAAAGTCTCTCCCCATCTTTTTTATAGGCTCCCTGAATCTGAGATTGATTATTATTTCAAAAGTCTGTTTCGTGATCGTGCCCAACATCTGCTTGGGCTGAGCTTGAGTAGGAATACATTATTTTCCTTGGATCTGGGAAGGTGCTAAAGTTTTCCTCAGCAGTTGTGACTGCAATACCTTTCCAAGGAGCACCAGTTCTGGCCTTTAATCTTGGAAAATAATGTTCCTCCACACTCTCCTGTTCAGAAGTGTGCATGTGAGTGATTTAGTGCTTCATGTCAGCAAATCAGAATTTTGATCTTAATTATGTTTTCATTGTCCCAACACACACTAGGAGCCTTAGACACGCCTACAGGCACCATTGTGGCAGGTAGTGCAAGAACATGGGCTAAAAAATTGCTCTTAACCTTCCTGTTCTGTAATTCAGATGTAGTTTTTGTCCTCTCACCTCCAACATCTTCATATGTCAACAAAAATCCGCAAGAACAAAGCAAAGAACAGTGTTGCAGCTGGGAATTCTTGTCCTCCTTTACCAGAAATTTTTTTCAGAGAGAAACAAATAAGGAAAATGTCCCATGGGACATACAGAAGCATCCTCCTTGAGCCATTCCCTTTTTAGCAGGAAGAAAGGGAAAAAAGACGTCCAAGCTGGGCTCACCTTTCTTTCTTCGGAGCACAGAAACATCTTTGGAGGTGGCAGAGCATGTTCACCACGCTCAGTTGTGGTGTTTGCCAGAACCAAAACTAGATTTTGGTGTCTGGGCGGGAGAAGGACAGGAATTGGGGCAGAATTCCTTGTCTCAGGCAAAGCTGTGTGACTCTGTTTGCTCTGGCACGACGCCCTTTTATTTATATGAACTTGCAGCCGTTTTTCACTGCACGGGGCCATCCTCTGGAGAGCCCATTTCAGAGGAAATCTGTCTGAACTTTGATGAAAACTGTCGTGTTCCCTCCCTCTCCTAGTTCTCCTTGGGTATATGGGCCATAAGAAAAATGGAGCCACCCACAAACCGGGGAGAAGAAATTCACCCACCTATAGTAAAACTGTTCTGCAACTTATTTTTTCACACCTCACATCTCTCTGGGTTGCCACATGTTTGCCAGCAAGGAAGGCTGGGGCCACCTAATCAACCATTTCTAAAGCCATTTGGGCTCCCAGTTTGGCTGGAAAATAAGTTTTCAACAAATTAATTAAGTATTTCTACCACACAGCAGCCATAAATAAGTGCTTGCTGCCATGGCCATCTGCTGCTGAAGGTCACTGAACAATAATTATTTCAGGAAAATGTTTAAATTCTTATTGGTAATACCTCTAACCAAAGCCAAGCCAGTAGGGAGATCATATGTTGGTTAGTGGGTGGCCTTAATGATTTTACCATAAAAGTAATTCCAAAAATACACACATCAGGCACTCCAGCTAATTCTGTAACTTGATTTGACAAGTATGAACCAAAATATATGTAGTAACCAGGCAGTTATTAGTGGTGGAGCAGAAGCATTAAAGCTACTAAAGCTGTCTTGGCACAAATGCCAATGTGGTGCCTTTGTTTCAAATCACAGGGAGGTTCCATTTTTATGTAATTTCCAGCATTGCCTCCTCTCAGAGGGAAAGCCAAGGAGAAAACACGGGTTATCGGTCCATAGGTTATTACTTGGAGTCCTTTCCCCTATGGCAAATGGTCACCCCCCTCCTTGCAGGGATGATATTGCCAGGTAGAGATGGAATTTCTACAGCTCTCCTGAATTTTTGAAGCTTTATAGAAAATTCTGAGGTTCCCAGACTTTAAGGACAAAAAGAACCACAAAAATTCATTTTGTTCCCCACAGCTGTGAGATGACTCTGTGGGGACCCAGGCACCAGTGGGTGAGCAGGACTTACAGGACAGCATCTAATCTTGTTTCCAAAGGGCTTTCCCATGCCTGCTTTTCCTTCTGATTTCAAAGAATCACAGAATGGTTTGAGTTGGAAGGACCTTAAATCTCATCCCATTCCAACCGCTATGATGGGCAGGGACACCTTCCACCAGACCAGGTTGTTCAGAGCCTCATCCAGCCTGGCCTTGCTCTATTACTATTCCCAGATTTAACTTCCTCTTATCATGTTGCCTCCTCACCCTGTCACTGGCCTGGTCCCTCGTGTGATAGGGGAAATTAGGAAGCTTATTTATCAAAGGGTAAACCTATTTATCAGAAACACAATAACTGTGAGAAAGGATCAAGAACACCATGAAATCTGAGTTTATCTCCATTACTCAGGCATGTGCTGAACCAAGGCTGCAAGGGCTGAGGAAGGGTATAAAATCACTGTCATATCAATTTGGTTCCA
The DNA here is from genome assembly GCA_013396775.1 of Cephalopterus ornatus. NCBI lineage: Eukaryota > Metazoa > Chordata > Aves > Passeriformes > Cotingidae > Cephalopterus > Cephalopterus ornatus. Next base: position 536,348 of record VZRE01002870.1, read on the forward strand.
CTGTCTGCGATGGCTCATCCCAAACGAGCTCATGAGAGGGAGTGGAAATGTAAAACTAATCTTGAAATATACTTCATTTTCAGTATTATTAAGAAGGTACGTGATGTTCAGGATTCACAGGGTGAGAAAGTGCTGCAACAAACCAGAAACAAAAACATGTGGTCAAAGAGCAGGCAGGATCCCCTACTCACAGAGCATGGTGGACTTTCACTGCAGAGAGGTTTCTGAGATGGAACAGCCTTTCAGAAGCTGCTTCTACACTCCTGTCCCTATATTTCGAAGGTACAGCTCTGTATCACACACTTTTATAGGCATTCCAAGGGATGGCCCAGAGCCCTGTGTGCCCATGGGACAAGGCAGCTGCCCCACCTCTGGGTCACCAGAGGAGCAGGACGGGAACCCCAGGAGCTCGTGATGACCTTGGGGCACACAGTGACATCAGCACATAGCAGAGCTTAAGCACAAATCCAGAAAGGACTGTTTTGTTCAACCCACACTTGTTGCCACAGGATATCAGGGAGTAGACATGGCTTGAAAAAGAGTTTAGAGACATCCCCATGGGGTGTATCCATCAGTGACCACGAACAGCAAGGACACACATGCAGCCTCCAGACGAGGAAATCCCCGTGCTGGACTGGCCATAAACTGGGAGATATTGAAGACACTGCTCCTAGTTTTCCTTTTTCTGTGGTATTTCCCTTAGTGCCTGTTACTGGTCTGTCAGAGGAAGAAAACATGATCCTGTGTGGCCATTCTTACCCTGTGCACATGGCTAAATGCTTTGAGCCCTAAATTTGCTGTCATGGTTAGTGGGAAGAAGATTTAGAGCTAGAGGCATTTAGGAACTCATCCTCCAGTGAGTGTGTGCTTTTTTCTCCTCCAAAAAATTGTTTTCCTTCACCTTGAGGGAGCTTAAAATTCTTTGCCCTCCCCTATCACGTAAGTAATACAAAAGGACTTTCATTGCTGTGAGCACCTGTTAATTTTAAAAGAAATAAAAGGGAAAAGAGATGTTACTTTGGGCCTTAAGTAACCCCTGGAACTGAGAAATTCTACTAATGCTTGGAGCTGTGCTCATTCCATCCCCCAGGAATCTCCTGCTCAAACATCTTTTTCACCCCCAGTTTTGCTTTCATTCACAAGGCGACCTCAGAACTCTGGCTTTCCTTGTACTTCCTGACATTTTGCCATTGTAAAAGCCATGGGGATATTGGAAATACTGACCTAATGTTTAATGAGGCAGTTGACCGGTTTAAGGGGATATATGTGTGTGAATGTGTATAAATGTATGAGTGTATGGATGAATATATATTTGTATATATATATATTATTGAAGGTATATCATTCTGTTCCTAATAGCAAGGTGCATGCATGTGCACAGAGACAATACTCTCATTTTTCTTCTGAGATACACTTTGCTGTCATTTGTGTAACCTTTCTTTTCAGTTTGTTAATCAATTATACTTCAGGCTTCATCAGAGGGGTCCAAAGTGTAACTGCAGCCGCTATTGTTGCAAGGGAAAGAACAAATTGATGGATGGTGGGTAATCAAAGTAATATAGAGACTTGGCATAGGCAATATTTACTTTACATCTGTCACTTAAGACATTTTACTGCCAATCAGTGCCTTCCGAAGGCTGGCTGGAACAATAGAGGTCTTTCTACTTAATTCCTCCTATTGACTGGGGCTTACACTGACAAAGTTCACTTGCTATGTAATCCTCAAGGCATGCACTCGCTGCTGCAGCCAAGTTTTTAGATATATATCCCCCTGTGTCAATGAATTGGAAAAAAGCAGCTCTTTGGAGCCAAAGCATTGAAGGTGGTCCCTGAAACCCAGCCCATGACAGTGTACAATCGGCGTTGTTGGCTTTGGAGGTGTCAAAGTGATAGGAGCGCTTACAGGAACCCTCCCTGCAGCTGCTGGAGATGTGAAAGGCCTTTGATGGTTCACTGGTGACCACTGTTTGCAGGTCAAGTCTGGCCAGGAAGATCCTATGCAATAACAAGTGAGGGGTGGTGGTGGGAAGCAGGAGGAGGGGTTCATTTTTCTCCATTTCTCTCCCTTTTTTTTTTCCCTTTCCTTTTCTCTTCAGTCAGTCCTGCACTGCAGAGACTGATGTTTACAAGATGAGTCAGAAAAGCCACAGACCAGGCTGGAGTGGGGGAGCAAGGAAACTATGAAAAGTGTCTTGTGTGTTTGTTCCAATATTTGGTCCCCTGTGGTGCTGTTGGATACCCAAGATCAGGAGCAGAGGGGTGACAGCCACAGCCATGTCATCTCAGGCAGCATCAGGGCTTTTGGAGGACATGAAGCTGCTCTCACCCTTCCTGGTCAAGGTGAGGAGTGTGCTGAGAGCAGGAAAGGATGAAAATGTCCCTTTCAGCTGGAAGTCATTGGTACCTACAGCGTTTTCATCTTTCAGGCTCACACTTCCCTGAGCCTGACCCAGACCGATTGGACTGGGGGATTGACTTTAAGCTGAAGGAGGGCAGGGTTGGATTGGATATGAGGGATAAATCCTTTCCTGTGAGGGTGGGAAGTCCCTGACAAAAGTTGCCCAGAGAAGCTGTGGCTGCCCCATCCCTGGAAGTGTTCAAGGCCAGATTGGACAGGGCTTGGAGCAACCTGGGACAGTGGAAGTCGTTATGTCAGAGGGGTTGGAACAAGATAATCTTTAAGGTGCCTTCCAACCTAAACCATTCTATGAATCTGCGAAAATGAGGACACTGGAATCCTTCTGGTCTGAACAAAGTCCACAGGAATTCAATGGAAAGGGTACTTTAAACCAGAGATTTAGGGGCATCACCTTGACAAACTCCTACGCATATAGTAACTTATTCTCCAAAATAACAGAGCAAATGCACATTTGGTGCGTTTAGAACCCTAACACAGACACAGCCCTCTTCCACACTATGTTACAAAACACCTCTTTCTCTAATTTTGTTTGGACATCCACAGGGACTTCGTGCACATTTTGCCTGTAGCTGGGGCTGATTGAGTTTCCCAGTTTCCTATCACTCTTGGCACTTCATTCCTGTGGTGATTCAGCTTCTGAGTTAAACACCAGGTGAGAGCCTTTGAGTCACAGGCTGTACAGCTCCATCTCTTGCACAGTAAAATCAGATTTCTGCCTTCCTTAAACCACACATTAAGCTGCTATAACACGTTTCTGCTGAGGACTTATCTGCTAGATTGCAATATTTAGTAACTACTCAATTCAACCAAAGAAACCAGTGAATTTTCATACATCAAAGGCTGAAGATCCAGCCTAAATATTTCCCTTATTGGCATTTTTCTGTCTCACAAATGGCATTTTTTTCTGCATGCACCATTTTGACTTACAACAAATATCCTTAAGAGAGTTGAAATCAAAGAATCAGTGGGATTTCCTGGGTTTCAAGACCCTCTGCTCCAAAGAGATTTTATCCTCCTTTTTAAAAAAAAAAAAAAAAAAAAATTAAAGGGTGGTGGGGAAGCAGAGTTAAAAAAAAAAATCCTGGGTCTCTGCCAAAATAACTAACTGACTTCCAAGACATGTCTGTCAGTAGGCTCGCTCTGGAATTTCCTCTGCATGTACTGGAGGGTTCAATTTTTCCATAAAACCCGGTATTATGTAAGGGGCACTGACAAATGTTTCCAGTTGGACACTGCGATTGCAAATGCGTTTGTCGGGGACTGACAAGAGATATGAACCTGGGTTTCCAAATCACTGGAGTCACCCTGTGACTTCCAGCTCTTCTACTTCTCCCCGAATCAAAAATAACCAGAAACACAGGTCTGAGGTTTAACCAGACCACTTTAGATTATAACAGAGATAAACAGGACTTGGTCAGATTTAAGTGTCAGTGTTCAAATGACAACACGGCGACAAAACACTGTTATCGCAGCGCTCAGCTCTCACTGCTCTTGCCCAGCACCTGGAGCCTTGGAGCACACTGGCAAAAACTATGGGGATTGTTCTGAAACGTCCCTGAATATTGCATGTCTGTGTACAGCAGGGATTTCAGTGTCAGCACATTTTTCAGCTTTCACTGAGGGCTCGGAATGGCAGAGGGTGTTTCAAGGTCAAGGCTGGGAGACATTGGCAGAGCTGTGCGTGGGAAAGCTTGACATTGCGAGATGTCTGGCTGTGACCATTGCAGTCAGACTGACCTCCCCAGGAACCAAATTCATCTTGTAATTAAGCAGCGGAAAGTAAAAGTAGACTGGCATCTAAGTTTGCAGCTGAGAAAAGAGTCCAATGTGTAATCATATATGAGTATATACAGACACACATGCCACCTCTTCCATAAAAACCACATACATACAAGCATCAATATGGTTTGCAAAAATAGAGTTATATAGGTTGATTAGAAATTGGGTTCTCTGCTCCCTTTCTGGAATGACTATAGATTAAGCTGAAAGGCTTGAAAAACCTGAGCTGAAGTCCCTTTTAGACTTCATATTTATTAAAGACACGGACATAAAAATCCATTACTGCATTACTTTCCTGCAGCTGATGCCTTTAATGTAACTCAAGATGGGTTGCACCAATTTGCAGTGGCACTTTGGTGTGTTTTAGATGCGTCTTTCTCATTTCCAAAATGCATTTGTCGTTTGCCACTTCCATGGCCTGTCACAAACCCTACTCACCCTTGAGACTCCAAGCCACTCTTGGACAAATTCTCCTGCCTCCTCTTCTGCCTGGTACCATCATAAATCAGAAAATAGCTTGGGTTGGAAGGGACTTTTCAAGGCTACCTAGGCTAAACCCCTGCAGTGAGCAGGGACATCTTCAACTGCATTAGATTGCTCAGAGCCCCATCCAACCTGACCCTGAATGATTTCAGGAATGGGGCTCTCTGAGCAACCTGTGTCAGTGTTTTACCACCCTCACGCTAAAAAACTTCTTCCTGACCTGAAGGGATGCTCCATCAGCTGATGGCTTTCAGGCTCACCCAGAAAAGTGAGCAAAATGTGCTTTAATCTGCAAATCCACCTGAGGTCCCTGTAATCCTCTCCAATATTTCCAGTGTCAGCCCAGAATGAGCAACACAGCAAGGAAATCCCAGAGACAGGGAGTTTTTTGACATAATGGAGACCTTTCCATGACTCAGTGGAGATCAAGGCTCCAGCACTTACTACCAGAGAGCTGGAGGGAAGGAAAGGGTGCAGGGAGCTGCCTTGCTGATAGGTAAAAGGGAAAAGTTCACAAGTCCACAGGCACACATGCCGAATACTTCAGGAACTTAGAGGGATATGGTTTCAGATCACACCGCTGGAATGCAGCCCTGGCTGCAAAGATTTGGAGCTGAAGGGATGAGGGGGTGACAGCGCTGGGGTTTCACATCTTGCACCCACAGGAGATGTGGAAAAAAAAGAGAGAAGAAGGGAATTACTGGAGCAGGGTGATGTTATTCTGGTAGATTCTCCCACATTTAGGGGAAGGGGAGCACAGGGAAACATTTCTGGCTATGCTTGTTCCAGCTCTTGCTCAAGTTCTGGTAGTTTTACTGATCCCTCAGGGAGCAGACTCGAGCCTTTCCTGTCTGAATCCACCTGGAATCCATGCCCAAATACCTGGTCCTTGTAGGTTGCTCAACCAGCTGATTCTAGTTAAAAATTCAACAGCCATTTCTTCCCTCTGAATAAATAATAGTAATTCATATGGTCATAAATGATCTTTTTTTCTCCTAAGAAAGCTCTCCTTGATATTCAGCCACTGGTTGTCAAACAGAGGCTTGTTTCCTTTCCTGTTAATAAGTACCGTCTCTTTTTTGCCTAAACCAGACTTTTTGGAGCATTACATCACCATGCACAAAGTTATGTCAAGGCTGGATGGAGATAATTCACATCCTGTCAGGTCTGACATAAGAGAGTGGGCTACCTTCCAGCAGGGTAAAATATGAAAGGGAAAGTAAAATGGGTCTATTCTGGTGGAAATTAGGGCTAGTGAGTATGGGACGTATGGATCTGGGAGGTGATTGAGGAAGAAAGTTACATGTTTAACTCCTTTTCACTTTTTGCTCCCCTTTGCTCCGCCGATTATGCCTTAAAAGCTTAATGTCATGACCATTTGCCATCTAAATACCTGCAGTGAGTTACAGTTTCCCTCATTACTCATTGGCCATTGAATATATTCGGATACTGTTGTGCCACTTCATCACAAAATGGGAAGACAAGGTAAAACTGACCTAAAAATGATCAGAGCCAAAAGCTGTGATCCAGAAATGGCAAAATGAAAATGTTCAGTCAGAGTCACAAAATCACAAACTGGTTTGGGTTGGAAGGGACCTTAAAGATCATCTTATTCCAACCCCTGTGGCATGACACCTTCCACCAGCCCAGGTTTCTCCAAGCCCTGTCCAACCTGGCCTTGGACACTTCCAGGGATGGGGCAGCCACAGCTTCTCTGGGCAACCTGTGCCAGGGCCTCACCACCCTCACAGGGAAGAATTTCCTCCTCATATCCAGTCTAATTCTGCCCTCTATAAGTTTGAAGCTGTTCCCCTCTGTCCTGTCACTCCTGTCCTTGACAAAAGTCCCTCTCCTTCCATTTTCCAGAAGAAACATTCAGCATTTCCTCAAAGCTCTGCAGCCACTGTACCTCCCTGAGCCCTGAGGGTTCTGGTTTGTCACTCTCACCGTTTGGAAACCTTTACAATTTTTAATTTGGACTTTCCTTGCTGCAATAAAATCCCATTTTTTCTTGTCCCATCAGCCCAAGGATCCAGAGAAGACATTACTCCATTCTCTGTGCAGCAGTTTTTTGGTCCTCAGACTTCAAACACTGCCAGTATGGAAAACAAGCTAATTATAGTCCCATTTTAATTAATGGAGACTGACTATGAATTTAACTAAATTCAGGATGAAGCCAAACTCTGAAATTTGCTTTTATTCCACAGTAACCAGAAACAGACAACTAGAAACTGGAATTTTGGATTCTGTTGTTATGTTTGTCCCTCAGGGCTCTGCTCTGCAATAAAATAGGAAAGAACTGATAAGACACACTTCATAAAATTTACTATAACTTTGCATCAGGACAGTTCCAAATACAAGCTGTGATTACACGAAGTAAAACTCTTTTCTGGAAATACGTCATTGTTATTTAATGAGTGGGATTTCAGTTCTGATCTTCCCTGAGGTCTCCTTTTGAATAGTGTAAATTCAGTGAACACTTAAGCATTTGAGCAGATTTACTCTGGATTTACTTTGAATAAGGGAAAAGCATCATTGCACATGAATCTCAACTATAGCTGGCAACTCAAAATAAATTTAGTAAGTGCTTTAATACTTCACATTTGGCCTCAAATTACTAATGTACGACAAATTTCAGGGGCATCTGAAACAGGAGCAGGTTTAAAATGAAAAATCTCGCAAGTTATTGGTACAAACTCTTCAGAGTCCTCCACATCCTTTTGGTTTCTGATTTTTAATGAAGCCATCATAAACCCACAGCAAATTTAACTCAAGGAATTCCAATAAAGCCTTTAGGAAAAAAAACCCCAAAACTCTAACATACTATATCTGAAATGACAAGTGTGTTATTACAATCAAATGCAGGCTGACTGATGTTTATTTGGGGTTAGAGAAAAACGGGGTTTAATTCATGACAGCTGATTTTCATACTTTTTTTTTTTTTCCCTAAGAATAAGGATTATTTACCTGTCTGGGTCAAATTATGTTGTTTGAATCTGAACAGCTAAGGACGAAAATGTGACTGAGAAAGGTTATCCTCCCATTTTAACAGAAAAACAATGAGACAAAGAGCCGTGTATTTAAAAGTGAAAGCAAGCCTATGTCATTATTGCTTGTGGAGAAATGTGAAGAATTAAGTAAAGGCAAAGGAAATGTGTTTTTTGCATGTGCAGCACATTGGGCTTTTTCACTGTGGAACTTTTCACTAGCTCATTTCAGGCACTTTATTGCTCCTCCAATTTCATTTTCTGTGTAATTTGACAAAATTACAAGTTCCCTCCCGCCCAAAGATGGCTTTTCTTTCAAACTGTAAATGCCTAATTTCAAGCTCCAGCCTCAAAACGCACCTTTAAAACAAACTGAACTCATATTGCCACAGTTAAGGACTCATGTTGAAAATGAAGAAAGGTTTCTTGCAGAAGGGTTTGTGTCTGTTCTCATACCAAAAAACAAGTTTTGTTGTTGACTGCCATGGGCTCATTCTCTGCAATACTTTAATATGTCCATTAAAATAAGCTTTTTAATTGTAATTAAGCTTTCACACCTACATCCTGACACAGCCAGCATCAATTTTTCACAGATGGTACAGAGAATATCCATCTCCCTTATTGTGTCTGTTCAGTGATGCTCAGCTGAGCCTCAGAAACTATTCCTAGAAATGCTCTTTGCAGAAATGCTGCTTTCATTACTAAAGCAAATGTACTGGAAATGCAAATGAATGGGAAAAAAATCTTCCAACAGAAATATCAATGTTAAAGGATGCATCTCCTTGCAGTGATGATGATCAATATTTGTTCCCAAACCTACCATCAGAGGTGGGGAGCAGCCTCCTGCTCCAGAGTTTTGGTGGAGCCACAAGCCAATACGTAATTTGTGACCACAACTGACCTTGTACATGCTGTTACCTTTATTAATACAGTTTCTATAGTTTAAATACAATTGAGAGGCTTTCCCCCACACACAAAAAACGGGAAATAACATTACAGAGATAGTCTTAATGAGGTAAAACACAGTCCTTGCTGGTGCTCGCTGCTTGGGAATGTGCTCAGGTCTGCTTTTGGTTTTTGGGCTGAATCCCTGACCTCTGGATGCACAGGGGTGGTCTGCATCCCAGACCTTCTCCTGACACTTTCTTCCTTATTTCAGCACCTCTCTTTTGAGCCTCAGTGGATGTGATTCAGTGGGAAGCAAGAGTCTGGGAGTTCATGGAAAGCTTTTCCCCTCATCCCCAGATGCTTCTTTCAATTAAATAATCTGTAGTTTCCAAAAATGCTTGTAAATTCACATACCACTAAATTAAACTGGGTGTGGACAATTGAAAAATGTGAGGAGTGAAGCGTAAATCTGTGAAAAAAAAACACTCTACAGAACCCACTTTGGTAATTATTTAAGTCAAGGGTATAAAAACTACGCTGATGTTGTTGGCTAATCCACTAGTATCCTGACAGTGGGATTTCCTACAATTCACCAACAGACAAAAAATAAGGTGATCCCAACTGGCCTCCAGATCGCTTGTGTCAAATGGAAGCCCGCTGGAATTACAACAGACAGTGAAAAGAAAGATTTCATTTAATTTAGCAAAAATCTAGCAGAACATCAATATCCTGGGGAAATTATTTGTTTTTGGGCATTTGTAATAAAACAGAATTAGTGGTAAGAGCACTTATTTACACCCTTTTTCCCTCCCCCAAATAACTGTAAAGGTTTCAAACGTGGATTTTACACCCTCAGAAACGAATCTGCAACAGGTTCATAGGTCAGTCTGCAAGATTTGAGGTGATGTTTTGAACTTTGAACAAGTCACAAATACTTCCTAGAACAGCAAATGCAATAAATATCCCAGCAGAAGAAATTTCTTTGACTTCTTTCCCTGGCCGAAATCCAGGGATGAAAGTGGGGCCAGAGCCGTTACATGATGAGGAGGAATTTAAAAAGTCAGCTTCAGAAACCTCAGCAGAAAGCTCAGTTGAGGCTTCGTGTGAGTTTTTGATGAACATTTATGGTGTCTTGAAGCATTTTACTCATCCCTGTTAAACTGGGGCTGCATCTGTTAAGTCAGTCAGGAAGGAGCCGCCGTAAATGTGAAAACCAGAAAAGCCTCTGCTGAAGGCCTGAAACCATTCCTCCTTATTTATCATTTGAGGTGCAATTGAGAGCTTGTTTTCCTTCTGTCTGGAAATGTCACCTACAAGATCTTCTAAACCCTCCATCCTTAGCAATTTGAGTTTCCATTTGATTGGGAATGTGTCTCCAAACTCAGCAGGGTGGGCGATCGCCAGTTAACTTGTCTCCCATGACTCCTTTTAGAGTAAATAGATTTGTATCCTATATTTATGAATAGTGAAAGTGAGAGTAATGATGAAGGGTGGGGAATGACATATTTTCCTTGACGTACTTTGTCACCCAGAGCTCTTCGAGCTCTGAGCAGTCAAATTAGTTTAGGCCTGCAAAGTGAGTGATGTGCCCTTTTCTCCGAGGTAAAGAGATATTTGTAGTGGCATGAAGGGAGCTGGGAACATTTCTTGTAAGATTGCCCAAAGGAAATAGCACCGTGCACAACCGGCTTTTTGTACAGAGGACTATATTAAAAGAAAAAAAAGAAAAAAAAAAAAAGGAACACACATAGCGTAAAAGTATATTTATTAAAATAGGGGAGGGGAAAAAAGATGACATATTTCAACTCTTGTTGAAACGCCTGAAAAGTTTCTCTGTGACACTAAATGATCTAAGTCATGTCTCCAAAGAGTAGCTCATCATTTCTCAGACAACAGCAGGAATTTGTGGCTGACCTCCTGAGGGAAATGGTCAACTTTCTCCATCTTTCCTCTCCATGCCAATGTTTGGCTTTAATTTATGTTGGTCAGTTGAAAATGGAAAGTTCAGCACCAAAGCTGAACTGAGGGGGGGGAGGAAAACACAGCATGAGAAAGAGCTTGTTTTGTGGGATGTGTTTTCCAAAGCACTATGGGTTGCCACGGGCTGTTTCCCTGCGCCTTCCAGCCTGTTTATCACCCCAGAGCCAGGAGTGCCCTCCCCAGATGGAGAAATGAAAGGCTGCAGTAATTGAGGTCAGTTGTCTGTTACTGCTAAATGTTTGCAAAGGGTTTTTTACAAGCTGTCAGGCCACCTCCATCTGGTAAGAAGCTCCACATCTCCCCTAACCACTGCAGTGTGTTTTCTTTCAAAATATCGTAGAGGAAACATGTTGCTTTGAGAAAGATAGAAGGAACTTTCAACGAGAGCTGGGTGCCTTGACTCTGCGACGTGTTTTGGTAACTCTCTTGTAGGTTTGCCTGCTGAAAAAACGCCCCAAAGGAGCAGAAGTTGGGTGCCTCAGCAATTAGGGCAAAGAAAATAAGGTGCACAAAGAAGACAGCACCCAAAAATGGCACAGGAGAGTTCGTACACCGGGCTATGACAAGCGGGGGCGGGGGGAAGTCTGAATGTGGGATTTGTGCGGTGTCACCCTGGTTGCACATCTTCCTGCATCAAAGGAAGGTCTGAGGGACAGCAGAGACCAGCTCCGGAGTTATGTCCATGATGCCTCCAGAAAAGCATGGGAATTTACTAGCCCTGGAAGACGCACCTGCTTCTACCTTTAACAGGGCTGATATTTGATAGCAGAGCAGATGGACATTGCTTTTGGATGAGCTGAGCATGCCCAATGTCCCAGCCACCAAGGATAAACCCTTCTGTTGGGACCTCTTCAAGAGTTCCCCTAAAAAAATAGCGATACAAGTCTCCAAAAAAGCAGCCAGAAGCTGATTAAGCTGCAATCTAAATTGCAGAGCTGACTGATAGCCGAAGATTTTGTGTCACTGCAAGGAGCATTAGAGTGGTGCTGTTTGTCAGACAGCATGAGGTACAGATTTGGTCAGAGACATGTTTGGAGAGTGATTTGAAAGCTGTGCTCTAGCCTGGTTTGGGACAAGTCTCCATCTTACAGGTATTAATTACCTTTGCAATTCCTTTTTCCATTTGTAGTTTGGTTTTTTTGTGAGCTTGTTTTGCTGGTAAGGAGCCTTAGTCAACAACCCATGTGATGTTTTTACCATTTCAAAGAGGTGTTTTCTGCAGAAAACAGTGAGAAACATTTCACAAGCTGAGAAATGCCATCTAGATTTTCTTCCAGAACAAGAAACTCAGAGATGAAGTCGGCTGGTAAGAACATGGTGCTAATAACACCAAGGGTATGGGTTTGATTCTCGTGTGAGCCATTCGCTAAAGAGTTGGAATGATGATCCCTGTGGGTCCCTTCCAGCTCAGAATACTCTGTGATTCTGTGAAGGTATTTAGTCATGGCACACGTGAATGCTATCTAAATTCAGTGTAAAATAATATCTAACCCAAGATAGTCCCTTGAATGGTATTATTTTACCCACTTCAGAGACACCACAGTGTTGTGAAAAGCTTAATTTCAGCAGATCACAACCTTCTGAGCCAAATTAATAATCTCAGATTGTATAAACATGAACAGCAAACAGGTTGGGTTCTCCACCTTCTGCTGGTTTGTTTTTTCCTCTCCCTCTGGCACCCAGACACATCATGCTGTCTCACGCTTTTCCACACCCAGGACTTTGGAAAGAGGTTGTTTAATAGCTCAGCTCCTGCCAGCAGCTCTCGGTGACGTGGGACACGAGCTCGCTTTCTGGGCTCCCACCCAAGTTTGCCACTACAGGACACCTCACTGGACTTTCTCACTGATTTGGGAACACCTGGCCTTCCCTGTAATGCACACCTGGATGAGGCACAACTGCTGGAGGGTCAATCCCAGCAAGGGAAAATCAGAGATGTTGGAAAGATCTCGGAGCATTAGCCAGACATTTAATTGTCAATCACTGCCATGGTCCCGCCATGGTGGCTCTGGCAGATGTGAGGGTTTCAGCTCTTCTCCCATAAAATCAACCATCCCCACAAGCTCCAGCTGCATTAAACTGAATTTGTACAGCTTTAACCCCTCAGGTTTCCCAGGCTTTTCCTGGGAAAGAATCAACAGCTGATGAGGGGAAGAAGAAGATGCTCATGATTCTCAGCAAGACCAGCGAGGACAATCCACACCCTGCACTGCTCTCTCCATCCCTCTCAAATTCCAAACCTCAGCTCTAGCAGGGCAGATTCTTACAGTCCTGTAAACTGTGGGGCTCAATTAGTGATGAAGACAACTCTCAGGTGTTTGGGGCGGATCTGGAATGACACATTGCATACACAGATTGCTGGGAATGGTCACCTTTTCCCAGCCCTGGGTGGGAAAAGCCAAGAGTGGGCAGAGGTTGCTCATGCAGCACAGGGCATCTGTGCATTGTCTGTAACAGCTCCTGCAGTAGCAAACTGGGTTCTGTATATGAAATATAGTATTTTCACACATCTAGTGAATGCCACAATAAAACAAGGAACTGGTGCAGTTTACGACTGGGCCTCATGCTGAGTCCAATTAAACCTACTGTTTCCAATCAGGTTTAATGTGAGGATAAAGTGAATGCTCCCTGAGATTTGGAGGAGGATAATTTGTCAGTAATAATAAGTGTAGACAAACAGGATGTTCCACAGTGCAGGGGCCTGATTAAAACCAAATGTGTTTCCAGGGATCATCTCGAAACTCCTGGCAGCCAACACGGTCAGCATTGCTTGCAACTTACAGCATTTCTTTTGCAAAGGCTGCAAGCCTTTGCGATTCTTCCCAAATCCCATGGAAAAAAATAGGAGTCAGGCCATTGGGTCACCCAAGAGCCATCTCTGTGCGTTGTTGTTGGTTTCTCAGGTTTTTTTTCAGAGCATGTTTCAGCTTTATAACCTGTCAATGCAAGGACATCCTAACAGGAAAGGGAAAAAGTCTTGGATTTTCAGCCTGGCCCTATCCTACTTCCTGACAAGAGCCTGTCTAGCTGGACTTAGCATTGGCAAAAATACATTTCCTGATCAAAATGGGGTTTCCTACAAAAGGTGAATTCTTTCTTGATGAACTTTACCATAGAAACAAAATTGACAGTTATGAGCTCGTGGTCCAAAAAGCCACTTCAGCTTTGGGGGAGTTCAGTGTAAAGAAAAAAGGAGGGTTTTAAACTATCCCAGACTTCAGGTTTTATTAGACTCGAGATCATTCTAATAACCTCCTTCCTTAGGGAATGGAGAGGGTGAATTTCTTAGAAGGATTTTCTCACTTCTTGGCCAGATGGAAGACTCGGTACCTCCGTGCTCGTTAGCTCAGTTACAGTCCCAGAGAAACCCATGGTTACCTATTGCTGGAGAGCTGCTTTTGTTCATTAGAGACACCCAGCCTGAGGTCAGTGTGCAGAGCACTTAACATACTAACAAACCACTAATTAACCTCCACAGAGGCAGGAGCCCGTTCCCAAAATGTGTCTCTAATTCTCCATCGCTCCGTGTTTACAGCAGCACAATGGATCGTGTGTGGAGCTGTTGCTCCCCCATGGGAAAGGGGTCCCATTGAGGGACCATTGCTGCAAGTCTGCAGGAGGCTGGATTAGAGATGGGGAAAATCCCTGAAATAAATGCAAAACTGGACGTTATGTCCTCTAACATTTTCCCTCCTGCCCAGGAGGGCAACTGCCCCCTCAATGCCTCCTTTTTGGCTGGAGGTCTCTGTCCTGGTCAGATTTATCTGTTTGCCTTTAGGATGGTTCTGGATTTTCTGGGAAGTTCCTGTCTTGATCTTCTCTCTCCATCTGACCTGTTTTTTTTCATGTGAAACACTGCAGTGCATAAAAATGAGAATTCTTTTGGAGGTCTCTGTGTATGATTGCTTGTTTGGTGACATAAGCAATTCCTTATGTCCCGTAACACATCCCCAGAAACCTGCATTACTCCTTGCATCTCATTCCTGAACGAATTCTTATTAGGAAGGTCTGATGAGCTCCTTTCTGTGCCTCCAAGACCAAATATATATTTTTTTTTATTTTAATGTATATGTATATGCATAATAAAACCCATTTTAGACAACACACAGCGAGACAACTCCATCATATGAGTCCCAAAGACCCTTGTCGATGAATTCCCGTCAAAAATGGAGCACACACGGAAAAAGGTGGAAGAGTTAAAGTCCCAAAACAATGTTCTGTTGTGGCTTTGGGGCATTTTCCCAGTGAAGTGGCCTTGCAGGAGAAAGTCTAGACAGACACAGAGGAGCTTATTTCAATTCAAAGGGGAGAGAAAATTCCATCCTTCTGTTCAGTTTGGGAAAAAAAATGCAGGTGAATTCACAGGATTCTGTTTTGAGAGATCTGGAAGAAATCAGACTTTGGGAGGAAGATGTTTTGGCACACCTGAAGATTTGAATGTCTCCAGCATGGAAAAATGCAATTTCAAAAAGTCTGGGAATTGAGACAGGAAAATAGCACCAATAAAGAAAAGAAGACGCGTCCTGGATGGGAGCATTTCCCTTGAAGGTAAAAAAAGGCTCCAAAATAGGGATGCCAGTCTGACAGAGGCACCCATGGCTCTCCTTTCCCTGCTGAGGAGTGACAATGGGAAAGACATCCTTTCAGATGGCAGCAGCTTCCCTGAAAACCCCACGATGTCTCTCGGCCAAACTGCCCCAGACAAATAAATGGTTTGATTTAATTTAGAGACACGGCTTGTTCCCAGGGAAGGGTAATTGGATCCATGGCAAAGAGCTGGGAAGGGGGCCTGAGATGAAACAAAGGAGACAGCTCTGCTGCTTGGGATACTTGTTTTCTCCAGTGGAAATTTCGTAAGGAACAAAACCCCTTCTCCGCACAGCAGGGCAATTTCACTGACCTAATTTCCTGCCACTGTTCCCTCTCCTCTGATAATGGGGAAGTGTGTTGGTTTTCTCCTCCTACAATTAAACAAACAAAGCATAAAATTAATGTGAATGTTTAATGCAAAAAGGCTGCAGAAGGAGAGCTGCTGTGGACTGAGACCTTTGCAAACACGAGGTGACGTGGTTGTAATGCAATTGTTTCTGCTACTGCTGTCCTGCAACCTGCAACTTCCAGGCTTGCTGCCTGCAACTGTTGTGAGAACATCCCTAAAGTTAGAGCTGCCAGGCAGCAGTGAGGGACCGGGAAAGAGGGAAAGCTGTTTCTGAAGAGCAGCAGAGCTGGAGTAGGGTCTGAAGCACCAGGAGCAACTGAGGGAGCTGGGGGGGCTCAGCCTGGAGAAAAGGAGGCACAGGGGGGAACTTCTTGCTCTCTCCAACTCCCTGACAGGAAGGTGGAGCCAGGTGGTGGTCGGGCTCTGCTCCCAGGGAACAAGGGACAGGACAAGAGGAAATGGCCTCAAGCTGTGCCAGGGGAGGTTCAGGTTGGATATTACAAAAAAAACTCTTCACAGAAAGGGTTATCCAGTGTTGTCACAGGCTGCCCAGGGCAGTGGTGGAGTCCCCATCCCTGGTGGGATTTAAAAGCAGTGTAGATGTGGCACCTGGGGACATGGTTTACTGGTGGTCTTGGGAGTGCTGGGGGAAGGTTGGACTCAACAATCTTGGACGGCTTTTCCAGACTAAATCATTCTGTGATTCCATGCTTTGCCTCCTCCCTTTCCCAGCTCAGCAAGTCAAAGAGATGGTTGAAGAGTTGGGTTATCAGCTCTTGGCCATCATTCCACGCTGCCTCTTGGTGGGACACCTCCCACATGTGTCCAGTAAAGGTGAATTTGGTGCCTGGTGTGGGCTGAGAGGTGGAATTGAGGCCATGTGCTGGCACAGGGAGGGGTGGTTGGTGTGCCAGGGTGGTACCATGGACAGAGTGTGCCCGTGCACACCTGAGGTGTTTCCTGAGCACAGATCTGACATTAAAAGGCGTATAAAGGGGGGTGAGGGAGGAATCTAAAAAATCACAGCCTAACATGTGGGCACTGACTGATCTTGGTACTTGTAAAGTCCCTGGAAAATCAAATCAGTATCTGAAAATGATCTGAATCTTTTTGGGTCTTTCTGACCCAGAGCAATCCGGCACAGTGACCTTTTCTCGAGCTGTGACCACTTTGGGCTGGCTCTGGAGCTGAGCTACCTGATACAGCCAAGAGCTGAGGAATTTACAGTTTTTCTCTGGTCGGGAAACAGTGAAGAAGTGGTAACAGTAGTTTGTGGGGGTTTTTAACCTGGGTATAAGTTATCATTGTTTTCCTCTCTCCTTCTCCCCACTGTACATTATTAAATATTCAGCTCCGGACTGTTCTTCCCTGCATTTCACAGATGTGTCATTTACACTGTTTAAAAGGAAGTAAAATCTAAGTCTATTCTGGATAAAATAGTAGTTTTTTGAAATTTTAAGGCATAATATAAACCGTTCCCTCGATGCTGTATTTCCTTTTTATAACTAAATGCTGCCACTATCATTGCTTTAAATCTGAATAGAGTTTTCATAACTTTATATATCTTTTTATGTAACTGTGACTGGCTTAAAAGTCAGAGTGAGGATGGTAAAGAGCAAATTTTTTTCATCTTTTTTTCATCCACGGTTTAAATTTCATACCCTTGAATAATGGAGCTGGGTTTGTTCACAAGACTATCTGACCATTGTATATTCTCCCGCAAAACAAGAGCTCAGTCTGGGAATTATTTTAGGAAGATTACTTTTAATCAGATCCATACAGTTATAAAATATAACCAAAATATATTAACTCTCCTTTAGTCCTTTGCTTTAGGCTGGAATTCTCGCTGCCCTTTCATGCCTGGAAAATAAAAAAGATACATTCAGCTTTCTTCCCATGAGGGAAGAAGGTGTTAAAGCTTCTTTCTTGTGCTATATTTTTTAAATTACTTTTAAAAAATGTCTGGCCAGAGCCTTTTCAGTGGGCAAGATATTGAGATAATGAGGATATTCCTCCAACGCGGCAAGGGAGGTGTCACAGAGGTGTTCAGCAATACGCTTGGTGAAGATGGAAGTTGCATATAAAGCTCTTTTCCCGATTTTTTTTTTCCAAAGGAAATGCTCACAGAGTCCACTAGAGGGTTCCGCTCGGAGCGGTGCAGCCGAGCGTGCAGAGGCTGCATCCCACCGGGATGCGCTCGGCGGGACAGGTGGAGAGGAGCCTCTGCTGCTCCAACCCCATCCCCGGCTCAGAAACCTCCTGCAGCTGGAGAAAAGGAAGAGATGACCCTTGAAATTTATCCTAATAATTATTATAAAAGGGTCAGTTGCTCTTTGATTCAGGTTAATTAGAAGAAGGGCGTTTATGGGAAGCACAGTCTCTGCTCCTCGTGGGCTCTCTGCTCAGTTCTTCTCACTGCTCATCCCTTCGGCTGCTTAGAAAGCTCTCTAGACTTTCAAAGCTTCGCCTTAGTTTTGAGCATTTTATTTACAGCTCAGGGTAAAAAGAAAGGTAAAAAGCATAAAATCATCTGGAGCCTTTGGAATTACAGCTGGCTTGTGTTGCACTCAGCAAGTCAGCCTGAAATACTGAGTGGCAGGAAAATTGATGTCTTACCTCGGCACTTTTTTTTTTTTTTCCTGGAAAGCACAGAAATATACGAAATAAAGCTTTCTGTGGGAGGCTGAGGGCTAACACAACCTAACGGGATTACAAGGCAGGGGGTACTCAGGGTTATTGTGGATCCCAAATGAGAGAGTGCAATAAACTACTTATTGGCACGTTCGTTTCTTTTTCAGCACGTTTGCCAGGACCAAATGCAGAAGAGGACCAGAAGGGGGGTGGCTTCTACGGGATCCCAGAAGGGAGCTGTCAGAGGCCCTCAAGAATGACATTTTGGGCAAGAAAACCCTGGTTTAGTCGAATTTTAGCAGTCAATCATCCATCTTACAGCAATGAGAGTGTTAAATAAACATGGGCAGATAACAGATGGGACCCCATGGGAGACACAGCCAAACGCACATCAACAACCTGCAAACGTGGCACTGGGGGAGCAGACCCACACAGAGTCCACTTGCTTTGGGCATCTAATTTTCCAGAGCTTTCAGAGGACACCTTTGAAGGTTTGACCTAAAAAATCCCTTGAGCAGGACTCGGTGCCCTCAAATCTCACTGCCATGCCTGGTAGGAGGATGCCCTGATGCTGCAAATCCTGTCTGACATGGCTTTGCCGATGAAGTTGTTGAGATTCCTGCACCCAAATGAGCAACTCTGTAGCCAGGCAGATTGCAAACACAGGACAGTAACTGGCCAAAAACAACTGTAAGGGAATATCATTGTTTTAGCAAGAGATTTCATCTCTTCTCACTTAACTCAGTGGCAAAATTTCCCCCAGCTTTCTGGGGCTCTGGGTTTTAGTTTCGTCGAGGGGATAGGAAGATAGTGAGAGGATATCCACAGCCTTGTCCTCGAAGCTGACAGCTGCTGAGAAAAACGTTCTCTCTGTTAATCTGGCTCCATTGTGCTGGGATTAAGTTAAGGCGTGTAAGATTTCTACTCCTGTCTAAGCCCTGAATTTTGTGTGTGCTGTGTCATGGAAAGTTAGGACTTGGCTTTCACATGAATAATTCAGTCTGATACTTTCATGCATTCTGCTGCCAGCAAAATTGTCATATTTTATAGACAGATCAAAAAGTGTAGCCTTCTAAAAATGTACAGTTTTAGTTGAGAGAAAGGGTTCAGATTGCAGCGGTCCCTGTTTGAAAATGCTGCTTGTATGACTGATTATTTTGCTTCCTACTGGACCAAAGCATACCAAAGTTCCCATTTTTCTTCAATACCCCCGCTTCGAATGCCAGGCCCCAGATGGGGCTGGGAGATTTGCTTATGTTAAATAAAAACAAAACACAGAGAGCTGTTCAGAAAGCATCAATAGCAAGTGATCATTTACCAGCCTGCTCAGCCTTTTCTTTGAAAGCAGTGCAAAAAATTCTATCAACTTCCATAAGAACCAGAAAGAGTCTTACCTGGACGTCAGCATGGCTTTGGTCTAAACACACCAGGCTGGGATATAAGGAAAACTGTGTTTTAATCCTGCACTCTGCCACTGAAGTTGTGCCTTGGATAAATCTCTTTTTTTCCCTTAATGCCTCAGTTTCCTCATCTATAAAAATGAAAACAAATCTCTAGTTTTCATATTAAACTTGAAAATTAGAAAAGAACTGGGTAAAATATCAGAACATCCTTCTAGTTACCTACTGGACTAGTTTTTGCTGGTGTTGTTGCATCTGGTATTTGTGCTCTCCAGTACCCTGCAGTCCACGCTGTATGAGCATCCTTAAGTAGATCAAACTCTGCTGAGGAGAAAGACTGAGGATACAGGATCAGTACCCAAATCTTGTTAATTCTACTTAATCCATGCAATCATCCAACCTAACAACATGGATCAGACAAACAGTGTACACGGTTCAGAGACTCTCCCCAGCTGCTTCCTTGCTGTGAACATCTCCAGGGCCTGATCCCGGTGACACGCGGATCCGGAGGAGACTCGCTGACTGACTTTACTTTTAATTTAGCTGGACCACACAGATCCGGGATACTCCAGCCTCAGTGACAGCTGGCAGGATTGGCTCCTATTTTCCTTCTTTTCTTACTCTGGAATATCTATAAAACTTGCTTTAATCACCAGCCTGCGTACGTGATGAAATGATGAACTTTAACAAGACAGATTGACAGAAAACACCTCATATATTAAGACCTCTGTCACTGCACCCAGATTATCTTCTATTTGTTTTGTGGGCAAACAGCAAGTTTTTAAGGATTTTTACATTACAACCCACCAAACAAAAACAAGAAGGGGCTTTCTCCCGGCAAATCAAGTCAGGATTAAATCCTCCAGTTGCAAAAGGGACTAGGTAAATATTTTCCTATAGGAGTCGACACCCGCAGCCTCTCCACATGCTGAAGAGGCAAGTGTGGGTTTAATGGCTGGCCAGATAAGCCCTTATCTAAAGGATCCAACACTTAGCTTTACAGTCTGCACACTTATTTACCAATTGCTAATGGCTACTGGCTTTATGGCACTTGTGCCTCAATTACGGTGCGAACAGCCCCGGTTATCGGTGGCCCGCGAGCACAGCCCGAATGGGGCTTTTTGGTGGAAACAAGCGATTTAGAAGGGATCTGATAGGAAATAATAGTTAGAAAAAAGGTGTTTTTATCAGCCAGTGGCTGTTTTAAGCAAACATCGCGTGCCCCGGGCATTAAAAGCACCGCGCCTGCAGCTGAATTTGAGCTGCGTTTGGGAGGGTTTGGAGCTTGTTTAGATTTCTTGGGTCAAAGAGATCGCCAAGGTGATTTTTTGAATTGCTATTATTATTTTCTTATTATTCCATCACGGAACAGAAAAACGGGGGAAAACCTCCGGATCCCTTCTCCCTGCTGCTGCAGGAGGAGGGATGGATGCTGCCCCCAAAGGTTGGGAAGCGGCGCCGGGACCTCCTCCCAGGTGATGTTTATGGCACAGAAAAACCTCCACATCCCGGTGTACAATGACCACACTGTAAATGCGTCCTTTCCCATCATGTAGGACGTTACGATCGTTAGTTTTGGCTGGGAGTAAAATATATACCATGCAGACCGCTCTGCTAGTGGGCAGAAAATGCACGCTGCTGCTGAGATGTTTCTGGTTATATTTCCCCTTTGTTCCTAAAAATGACGGAGTTATTGCATAATGTAGGGAAAATAGAGCGTAAGGATGGAAACGAAGACCTGTCAGTTAGGGGCGTAAATGAATGCTCGATTTCTTTTATAAAGCAATCCCTCTAAAAAACTAATCGCCTAAGAAAAAAATCCTATTCTGACAAGTAAATAGTTTGTTTCCTCCCCATTTAGTACAGCCTTGAAAAGTCTCCAGCAAACTCGTCAGAGGATTTATTTAGACTTTCTTGATTCTTGAATTTTCCCCCGAATTTTGTGTGCGTGCGTTTTATTAGCTTAATAAAACTTGATTTCCAGGGTTTTGGACTCCTCGGGGGTACAATGAGCTCGAATGTCAAATGCATCAAATAACTAATGAAGGGATTTTAAAGGTCTCCAAAGTGTCTATAGCAGCAATTTGTAGCGTCTCATAAAGGTAAAGCCCATTCTGGCTACAGTGTGTTTTGTCTGACAGTTTTTCGGGCGTTTTAACTTCTATCCGACGTTTTATTTCGATTTTATACCGCTTCTAGGTGCCCCGGTGTTGCTGTCACAGGGACTGTGGTCAAAGCGAGTTAAACCATTACCCTCCAGCGAGCTTGTGCCAGTATTCCTCGGAAAGGGCAAACGGGGGGAGAAAACCTCATTACAGAGATTTACCAAAAGGGATCCAGACAGTAAAACGAGATGGGAGAAAACCCTCACCCAAGAAAACATTTTACTGTGTAAAGGTTGTGCTGAGAGCGAGGCAGGAGAAGTTGAACTGCTTTTACTCTTTTTTCCCCCCCTTCTTTCCCTTTTTTCCCTTTTTTTTTTTTTCCCCTAATTTCTTTTCTCTTCTGTTTCTCTTTATTATTCATTTTTATTTTCTTTTTTTTTAGAACTTATTTATTCTTGGGGGTGTTGTTTGTTTGGTTGTTTTGGTTTTGGTTTTTGTTGTTTTGGTTTGTTTTTTTGTTGTTTTGGGGGTTTTTGATTCCTATTTCAACTTCTTTTCTCCTAACTCCACACTCTTTCTGGAGCTGCGCTGGGTGCGCAGGCAGTGCCAGTGCGGGATGGAGGGATGAAGGGATGGATGGATGGATGGAGGGAGGGAGGGAGGGAGGGAGGAGGTTGCGGTGTGTCCGAGGCTGTTCCCGGTGCTGCTGCGCTCGGCTCTCACTCGGCTGGGACACTCGGCTCTGCCTCTTATTTTCCCTCCTATTTACTCTCCATTCCCCCTCCTCAGCCTTGGTCCTATTTTGGCAAAAGCCAAAAAACAAGCACCCACCCCCGCGCCCGGCCCATCCCGGGGCGCAGCTTCCCCCGGGATTGGTGGAATTCCTGGGCAAATGAAGTCGCCGTTGCCAGTTTTCCTCCGCCTTTTCACAAACACCGAGCTCGATTTCCAGAGCTGCAGAGCAGCGCTTTTGGACTGAGCTCCTCTAATAAATGACCTCCTCCCCCACTCGCAGATAGCGCTGGTTCTCCCTCTCCCGGGGTACGGGAGGACGGGAAAGGGGCTTTTGCCAACAGGCCGGTGGGTGCTGGAAAACCACGCTGGCAGCTCGCACTGTCATTTGTTCCCAGCTCTTCTCGGCTGCCAAATTAAAGATATAAAAATAATAATAATATTGTTTAAAAAAAAAATTAAATTAGGGAGAACACACAGAGCCTCTGGGACTCCCAGGCAGGGGAAAGAAAGAGATGGAAAAGGGCCGGGGGGGACTTCTAAAGCCACAGGCAGGGACGAGATGGTGACGGAGAAGGACTGGGGGAACATCCAGAGCCCCAGGAAGGGGAGAGGTGGAGATAGAAGGGGGCCTGGGGGGGACTCCCAGAGCCTCAGGCAGGGGAGAAATGGTGATGGAGAGGGACTTGGAGAACTCCCAGAGCCTCGGTAACTCCCAGGGAGGAGAGAGATGATGATGGAGAGGGACCGGGAGGGACACCCAGAGCCCCGGGCAGGGGAGGGCTGGTGATGGAGAGGAACTGGGGGCTGGGGGGTGTTGTCACCCTTAAAACAAAAGGGCCATTGTGGAGCGCATAGATCAGCAGCAGTAAGAGCTCTCGCAAGGCAGGGCTCTCGCTATGGGGTTAGAACAGCAGTGTTAATCTTCTCTCCACTGTTTACAGAGCCAGCTCATCCGTGGGGCGGGTGGAAAGCGGCCAGCTCGCAAGAGAACGCTCTTTATTAAAAAACACGGACTTGTGTTGCTTTTAGCAGTGACCCCGGAGCGTGTCCCGCATTTCTGGGGGAGGGCAGCTCCCCTTGCCCGCGGCTCCCCCGCTCCCAGCCCCGCACCCGCAGGAGATGGGAGGTCCCCAGCTGCCTTCAGCAGCACCTAGAAGAGCCTCTTCCGAGAAAAAAAAATCCCTTGAGGAGGTTTGAGGCGTAACTTTCACCCTGATGGGAGCCTGAAGTGGTCCCGAAACGCTCCCTCCCCCGGGCGGGCAGCACCGCACCGCACTTTCTATTGATTCATTTATTTGTTTGTTTTACGTAAGGGAGGGGGACGGACGGGCGGTGTGAGAATTTCGGTCTCTATCAGCAGTCAGAAACCGTCATTAGGAGACGAGAAGATAAGTGGGAGGAACGGGGGAAATGTGGAAAAATAAGGGGCAATAGATATGAAAAAAATACTAAAATTCTTCCCCAAAACCCCTCCTTTCCTTCCCCCTCCTTGTGCAAACTGCACTTTTAGAAGAAATACCAGCACGGAACTCTCTCATTCCTCCATTCTGCTTATCCCAGCCTGTGGGAAGGGACGATAATTCCCGGGAAATAGATGTGCACCCCGCACGGGCGCACGGGGAGCTGGCTCCGGCTCGTTTTTGGGGACAGATGAGCTGTTGTCGGTATCTGTGCCGGCCACGAGCCCCCGGGCTGGGGGGACACAGGATCCTTCGGGCTGGGGGGACACTGGACCCGGCCGGCACCGCCCGCCCATTCCCCGGGTTCTGCCCATCCGCGGGAGATGCTGCGGGCCCGCGGCCGCGTACCTGGCCCGGAGGATGAGTGTCCGTGGGTGTGAAAAACCACGGGAATGTTTGGGATTTGCGGGTCGGAGCCCTGTGTGCGGTGCGCTGCGCCCTGCGCTGCCTGCGCGGCTCTGCCCTGCCTGCGCTGCCTGCGCTGCCTGCGCGCCGCCCGCCCTCGCTCCCCCCCCCCGCCAAAGCGAATTTGTTGCATTTCCTCAATTGATTGTTTAGTCAGAGGTTTTGCCAACTTCCTGATGGTTCATTTTCTGATTCTGCAAAGAAAAAAAAAAAAAAAAAGGAACCGCATTTCCTTTTTGACTTAAGAGGGAGAGAGAGAGCGAGCAGCGGAGGCTGGGGGCTGGTGGACGCATCGAGCTGTATGTACTGGACTTTTTCTCTTCCTTCTCCTCCTCTTCCTCTTCCTCCCCTCCGAGCCCGGGATTTGCACCATCCCCTTCCCCTCTCCTGCCTCCAGAGCCCCGCGGGGCTGCAGGGACGGGGCTCGGGCAGGCGAAGCGGCCTCGTCGCTCTGCGGAGCCGCTGCTCCTCTGGCTCGGGCTGCAGCACTTGCCTTTGCTTCCTTAAATCGCTTTACATTTTTTTTTCTTTATTTCTTTTCCCTGCCTTTTATTTCCCATTTCGCTCCCCATCCGTGCAGTTCTTGTGGCTACGACCAGGGATCCAACTGCAGAAAGAAAAGTAAACACGGAAATCGGTTCCACTCTCTGTTATTTGCTTCGGGATTTCTGTTGTGGGGTTTTTACTATTATTTCTCTTTTATCTTTTTTTTTTCTTTCGAGAGCAGCAAAGCTACCCTTTGCATTTGCTTCCCAGCTCTACTGTCTTTAACTATTGCCTTTAATCTGCTGCTTAAAGTGTAAAAACTGTACAGTTAAAAAATATAAATCTTAAAACTGTATCTTTCTTATAGTCAATTTTTATCCCTAATCTTGCCATACCAGAATATGCTTGAAATAGATGTGGAGGGGTGCAAACTTTGGCATAAGCATAGTACACCTTATAGAAAATTACTGTCTTTCCACCTCCAAACCCCTTTCTAAACTATTTTGTGTGGACTGATGTTTATCATTCAAATTATCACCGACTTCAGACCTGGCTGTAGCAGGTCAGGAGCTGCAGAAGTGCAGGGCCCTACCCCAAACCTCCTGAAATCAGCAGGAGCTTTGGATCAGGCCCTACAGAAATAAATTAGCGGAAAATCCTGGGTACAGTGTAAAGGAAAATATATAGGAGTCAGAGAGAATGGGGCTTTGTTCAGCTGCAAGGGGGAAAGGGGAGAGCGAAATCCCAACTGCTTGCTGGTAGCCTTTTGTCCAGGGGTGTTTAACTGTGATATCTTAAATAATCTTCAAATTAGGGCCTGGTTGGGGAGTCAGTCCTAAAAATTGGTCAGAACTTTGCTGCAGCAGTGAAAACGCAGTGGTTCACCCCTATATTTATCTATGTGTGTATAGGTGAGCAGCCTGTGCGTGCCTGCCTCCGAACACGGATCTAAAAGCATTCCTGGGAAGGTGAACTCGTATTTGTAATCTGCAGAGAGCAGATACAACGGGGAAAGGGCAAGTTTAAGGCAAGGACAAATTTGTTCTCATTCTCTTCACCCCAAGTCTCGGTCTCTCCTCATGGAAACGGCCACGTGCGAGCCTGGATGTGGGAGCTGGGGGTGGGAGCCATGGGGAAGGGGAAGGATGGGGAAGATGAAGGATGGGGAAGATGAAAGCATGTCTGGACCACGCCTCAGAGAGCAGCGATTAGTGCATCCCAGAGAACAGGGATTAGTGCATCCCAGAGAACAGGGATTAGTGCATCCCAGAGAGAAAGGATTAGAGCATCCCAGTGTATTTTCCCATTGCTTTGCAACCGGCTCACATCTCTGAGTTTTCTGCCCAACAGGAACGGGGGAATTTCTATGGAGACAATAAATTTAAGCCCTGCACCCCATAAAAAAACCCAAGACTCACACTTTAGGGGCCACGTGCATCTGCCCCTGAGACAGGGATGGGTCGGGACAACGCCGCTCGTTTCAAGCGTTGACACCGAGCGCGGCAATCCAAATATTTGTGCAGCCTTTGCCGCGGCATTTTGTTATTCTACCATTGAAACTATCGCTCTGGAAAGCTTTTGGAAAGCTGGGAAAGCCAAGCAGAGATCGCTATCGGGGCAAAACCCGCCTGCTGGGCTGGTGCGAGGTGCGAGCTCTCCATTAGGTGGCATTGGTAGTTTGGTGGTGGGAGAGGAGAACGTGGCTTTGCGTCGCGGCTGGGAGCGTATTTATCTTTTCAGCACTTGTTATACACTTACAGTACAATTTGCTTTATCAACACACAGTTTAATAACTTTATCGGGTCGTTTTCTGTATCGGGAAGGAAAAGCAATACTCCCCTGCCCTCCACGGAGAGCGTTGTAGCTGCTTTTTGTTCAATTACAGGCGTTATAAACATAATTTTCTTACTATACAACACTTAAAAAGCATAACAAACAAAAATTATGTACAACAGATTATACACAGCCCTTTCCTGTTTTCTAAAGGTTCAAACACCTGATAACTCAGCCCGAAAGGAATTTTACACCCAAGTTATGGGTATGTTGCCTGCTGCACAAGGACAAGATGGCTTTTTTAATGTGTACAGCACAAACTGAGTTCGATATGAGGGGTTATAGACGAAATTTTAAATAGTAAAAATAATCAAAATTCTAAAAAAAAAATAGAATTAAATATAAATCACTTAAGAAAAATATTTTTTCTTCTCACAGTAACTTTCCGTCTGTGGAAGTTCTGCTTTTATTTACATCTCATGCCAGCAGCTTTTGTTCGGTTAAAAAAATCCTTTAACTGTTACAAAAAAAAATCTATTTTGTTTGCAAAGACAGAGATAATTTTAACCATAGGATAATTAACCTAATTCAATTTACACTGCTGAAATCTCATTAACTAAATTAGAGCCAGTCCCTTATTTACAATGAGGTTTGCGAGAGCAGAATCCATCTCAAACTGTTTGCTATTGTTTGTTTTGGTTTGGTTTTTTTCCTCCCTTGACTTCTTGCTGTCATTTAATTTAAAGGGCAGACTTCACATTTATACTCATTTGGGAAAAATATTCTGAAGAATTAAATCTGCATTTTAATTTCAGGGCACTGTGTTTAAAGACCTGAATGGTTTTAAAACCTCCTGATTCACAAAGACTGAACTGTCTATTTTGTCAAAGTTATGGCTGGAAGCTGTATAGGAAATGCTACCTCAATATATATATATACACACACACATATATATACATATATATAAAATATATATATTAAATATTATATATACTATCATGAAATATTTTCACATACTAATGGCTAAATATATGTTAAAGCATTTATTTTGTTTCATCTAGGAAAAAAATATTTTAAGCTCCAAAGTTTTCTTATAGTACAATTTTTTTCCTCACTTTTACCTTCCTTATGTGTTCCTTCCTTTCCCTGGATTAATTTTCTGAGCAAATATTAAAAGTCTGATTTGTTGAACTTCTTTTAATAACCCTTCCTGTGGTCCCATGGGAGGGAATATTGTGGTTATTTTGACAACTGAAGTTTTCAAAAGCTTTTTTTAAATATTTTTTTTCAATATAGACAGCACATAACACTTTTCTTTCAATATGTGACTCAATGACAATTAATGAAAATACTTCCCTCTAATACTTTAGTTTTCCAGACTCCAGCAATAACAAATGGAGTGTTCACGTCCCACATATGTTTTAAAATCTAAATACTTTCCCTGTAACATCCACAGGAGCCCAAGGGTGTGAATTAATACCAACATTTACATCGATATATGTGAAGAAAAGTGGCTTTAACTATTGGGAGTCCAATGAGAACGTCCTAATCCAGTTCTGCAGCACGTGGATGACTGAAATTTTGGTTCTTTAAAGGTCATTTTTGCCCCTTGCAGAATCGGGTCACACACACACATAAATTTACACGGCTCATTCCATCAATTTTTGATGTCTTATCTAAAGCTGGAGAAATGCAAACCATTCTCCCCCCTTGCATCAGTCTGCAGCTAAGAGCGGAGGGGCTGAGGCCAGGGAAGAGAGCGACAGTCAATTAAACCCAACCAAACCCAGCCAGGGCGAAGTGGAATTTCCAAAAGGAGCTTTTAAAGCCCTAACAGTGGTTAATTCTGCCACGCTGGGCTCATTAGCATCTCCTGCACAAAGGCACAGGCTCGTTACTTTCCCATTTCCAGCTTTCTCCGACTTTTTTCTGCCGCTGTTTTCCCTTTTTCTCAAGGTGTGTTTGCTCGGGTTTGTGTTTTTCTGAAGTAACCCCTGTCATTCGGCACCAACGCTCCAGCACCTTGGGATTTTTGCCCCGTGCTCCGGGCAGGAATAATGATTTCATCATCCCGAGCTGAAACAAAGCAGGACTTCATTTGGGGGGCAGAGGGATATGATAATCAGGGAGAAATCAGAGACCAGATCTGAAACGAGGAGAAATTGGTGAATTTCCATGAAAAATCAATGAGGAGCTGGAATGATTTTTTTTTTTTCCTTTTTTTTTTTTTTTTCCCCCGGGTGGAAGAAAACTGATATCAAAGTCAACAAGCTCCGAGTTTACCCTGGTCTCTGGAAATTTCAACACACATTACCTGCTTTTGACCTTTAGCAGGGCAGCAGAATAAGCAGAGCACAAACGCTGGGGGACAGCAAGGCACCCACACACAGTTTCTTCTTTCATGCAAGAAAATCAGAGGGAAGAAATTTAAAGCTTTGATTTTTCTCCAGCCAGCTTGCAGCTCCACTCATCCCCTTTTAAAAAGATGTAGGCAAATTATCAACGGGGTGGCAGGAATTAAAGCATTTTCATGGCTTTTTCTAGCATGGGGAAGGCCTCGGGTTTGATCCCGCGGCTGAAACTCCTGGAAAGTTCAGCAGAACAAGCAAACAAACAAACAAAAAGGGGACGTGTGAGCTCTCAGGGGTCAGGTTACCCCACTCGCCTGTTCACCATCTCCTCTAGTAATTTTTAACTACACTTTAGGGTATTTTCGGGCTGTGAATTGTTTGGTTCGACTCCTCTTCATGACGGAATCAAATATGTGCAGCATTCAGGGGAGTAAAAGATCGTGGGATGAGGCTTGATAGATTCAAATTGTGGTCTTGGGCAATGATGCAAGTCTAAATAAATACTGAATAACTCCAGGAAAGACTCTAAACAGGCTTCTAGTTCAAATAAAACCGTAATAATAATAACATGGTAAAAAAGAGGAAGGGCCGAACTCCACTATAAGCAACCGTAATGATAATTACATTGTGGTAATGACTGTGCAGGCCAGTTTTAGGTAACATAAAGACAGTGGTTTTGTATTAGCACGTCAGTAGGAATAGATGCCCTTGTAAAATCCTATAGAAATATATATTGCTCTGCCTTAATTTAGACTCTTGGTGGATTTAGGGTGGCTCTTCTCCTATCAGGACTGGCACCTTTGAGGCATTTTCTTGCCTTATTCATGGTTTTGCTAAAAAGAGATAGAAACCACAGGCTGGTTGTGATGCCAACCTGAGCTCACATTCACCTTTCACCAGTCTCTGGAGGTGTTTCAATTCGATGTCTCTGAAGCAAAAATCCCGTCACAGGCAAATCTTCGTGCTCAAATATGGGGGGGGGGGGGGGGGGGGTGG
>VZRE01002870.1:566217-592878 GCA_013396775.1 Cephalopterus ornatus
GAAGTATTACCTGATGAATGAAAGCAAGGAAAGTATTTTTGCCCATGATTAAAAAAATAATTTTGTTTTAAAAGAACACATTATATTTATTCAGTTTTGAGTTTGGCTGAGGTTTGTTATAAAAATAGTGCCGTAATTTTTTAAGAAACATTTTCTGTTTGGATAGATTAACTGTACACGCAGGCACTTTAGCTTTTGATTCCTTTCAGTAATACAGTAATATTCATTGCTGGCATCAAAAACTCCCCGTAATAAAAACAGTTTGGGAAATCTTCCATGCCAGACAGATAAAATCTCTTTGAAATGTGTGGGGGGGTGATGAGCAACTGTCAGAGTATGTGATCCCCCCTTTGCTCCCAAGGCCCAGAGCCACTGCCTTCAGAAGTGCATCTTCTTCAGTGCTCTGCTACAAATGCCTGGGGGAAAAAGGCATTTGAGAATGATATTATTGCTAAGGCACTTGATTGCAGTAGCCAGTGTTTTGTGCATTCAGGACAAAAATATTACGAGTGTCTGATCAATGAAGAGTCCTCCCTCTCTCGCTGTAGTCTTTATGGCTGGGTCAGCATCCGACGGTACCAAGCAGGACCCTGGCTCATCCTTCCCAGCCCACTTTGCCTCCTCAGATCCCCTCAGACTTTCAGAGAACTTTTTTGCTTCCCTTTAGGTGCAGGAAAAGCCTGGCTGAAGCAGCAGGGCTGGGGACATGGCACAAGGGGTACTCTCTCTCTCCCCTCCGTGCCTGCCTTTAGAACACCTCGTTGTGCCCATTGTCTTTAATCTCTGTGCAGGTTATTTTGCAGCTTGGCAATAATTCCTCTGGTGGTCTGAGAAGCTTATTTATAGCCAATATTTATCTCTTGTCATTTTCTAGCTGCTAAATCAGGGCAAGGTTAAATTTTCATAATTCACTGAAAATCCCCATTTACCGAAGCTGAGGCTGTGACCCCAAACCTCCACACTGCTGCTGCCAACCCACAGTCAGCAGGAGGGAAAATTAAAACAAAGGAGAAAAATAGCAAAATGCTGCAAGAAACAAATATTTCTCTCCACTTTCTGTGTCAATGGGTCATTGTAGAGGTGGCCACCCTTGGAGCTGGCTGGGTCCAACTTGTTGGTGCTGCCTGCACCGATCCAGCCCGCAGAGCTCATCCCAGCCCCAGCACGTTTGTACACACACAGTGCTGTTCCTGGTCCAGGTTTTGTATTTGTTTCTGCCTTGCACTGCTTCTTTCGTAAATCCTGCAGCATTTCTGTTCACTTCAGTCCTTTATAAAAGTCTCATTTTGGGTTTTTTTCTTTCTTTTTGCTGTGTTTTTACTTCAGTGCATACACAGATGTGCTGCCAACACACTCATGAATGCACCCAAAACTGAAGGTTCAATTAAGCAGCTCATTGCTCTTTTGACATTTTAATTTCATCTCCGTTTTTTTTTTTTAAGAGAATTAGTGGTAACTTTATCTCTCATCAAATTCCAGGATTTTGTCTAATTCAATTATACCTATCGAGGTTCTTTCCTTCTTTCTTCAGCTTTACTGAAGTGACACAGATTAGTGTGTCTGTTTCTGAGAAAATCCAAATCACCCTGGAATTCTGTTTCTTTGTGTATTCCAATAATATCTCTTACACTTCTTCAAGACTAGAAGGTTTTGATCTATTGTTTATCACTTATTATTATTAAGCCGTTTTAATGATGTTCTATCTTCAGAGATCATTAATTTGTTACAGCAGTGATGATAATAGAAAAAATATTAGGAAGCACCACCCCTGTTGCATTAGCCTTCCTTGCCGTGTTCCCTGTCAGTTTGGATCTCCTTCTCCTCATCTGTGAGATAGAAATAACCTTGGGACTGGGAGAAAAGTGTGTTTCTCATAAGAGCTCGGGACAGGAAAGGCTTTTCTTTAAATCGAAAGCAGTTGGC
The DNA here is from genome assembly GCA_013396775.1 of Cephalopterus ornatus. Lineage (NCBI taxonomy): Eukaryota > Metazoa > Chordata > Aves > Passeriformes > Cotingidae > Cephalopterus > Cephalopterus ornatus. The sequence continues at coordinate 568,141 of VZRE01002870.1, forward strand.
GGCTGCAAGAGCCTTGAGGCAGAACCTCTGCTGGTGCTGCTGATGTGTGTCAGCCCTTCCACCTGCCCACAGGCACAATTCTCTGGGGTTAATATTGAACCCAAAGTCCTTATTTTTAGTTCTGCTCTAATCTGAGACCTGCTGCAAAGCTGTGTGTTCTCCATGTGGCAACAGGCTGGGTTTTTCTGGAGGCTGGAGAGAGCTGCCTGTGGCGGTGGGACAGGTCAGAGAATCACAGAATATGCCAAGCTGGAAGGGACTCGCAAGGATCATTGAGTCCAACTCCTGGCCCTGCACAGGACCCTCCCCAAGAGTCACAGCATGTGGCTGAGAGTATCATCCAAAAGTTTCTTGAGCTCTGTCAGGCTTGGTCATGAGGATGATTCTTCCCAGCAAGCCCCTAACCCTGTGAATTGGAAATTGGGCTGTGCTTTGCCCACTGCAACTCTCTAGGAACTACCTTAGGATTTTTAGGGGATTTGTCCCACCTGCTTCCACCACCACCACCTCCTCCATCAGGCACAACTTCAGGACAGCAGCAATATGGCCCGGATGGACAGACCATTTTGGCTACTCCCTCTTGGAAGGGAGCTTCACCACTTTTCTTTCTGAGATGTATTTTGTCAGCCAGCTTCTCCTGCACAACTCTTTCTTCCCTAGATAGATGGGAGGTCTGTGTGTGCCCCAAGGGAATAATGTTTATACCCCAGTAACCCTCTGCATCCATATGTGGTGAAGTATAAAATTCGGGTTGGAAGACATCATTTAGTTCCAACCCTTAACAACTACAACCCCTCAAGTGGTTGCTGGCTGTGCTGCATTTAAGGGTGATGTGAAAACTGTGAAAACTGATGCTGTTGATTTTAGTCAGCTTTGCTTAAAAGTTATCAAAGCCAAGGATGGGTGTCAGCACACAGGGCTGGGTGTTCCCAGACCTCATGGCTGTGCAGGTGGATTGGTATGTGCAGAGGTCACACCTACCAACTTCTTAGGCCTCTGGTGTGAAAGATAAAGCCATCTGGTCACCATTTGACAGCTTAAATTGTAATTACACCATTTGGCCTAGGAATTGCTGCGAGCCACTGTTTGAAGCTGCCTTGTGATTCAGCTCTTCCAGCGCTGAGATAGGGATCGAGTCATTCCACAGGAGCTGAGTAACTGGAGTTCATCTCCCCAGCCAGCTTTTTACCTTCCAGAATTTATCCCGGCAGATCCTTCGTTATGATTGTGAACTTGGCAGCAGTTGTTTGGTGTAAATAATCACAGTGGCCGATAACCAGGAACACCTGCCGGCCCATTACCGGGATAAGGAGGAGAAGATGGGCATCTCCAGCGAAATTCCACAATATGGAAGTGTTTAAAGGAAGACCTGCCCGGCTCAGGATAGCAGAGATCTGAACCTTTAAATTGCAGCCATTCCCGGCCTGACGATAAGTAAATAAACAATTCACAGCTGCCTGGGCTAAACACAGAAACACATCTATCTCTTCCAGGCGTGATTGCTGAACAAGTAATTAAGTGCGAAATGTGAGCCCTCAATGTCAGTGTGAGATGATAAAGGTCTCCAGTTGTAAATTAACTGAACGCCAGCAGAGCCCTCGATGTTAACCCTTCAGGAGCCCTTGGGTGGCAGTGGGTGCCTTAGCATGACTCCAGTGCAATTTGCATGCAATTATTCCTGACATTTGCCCCTGGGAATATGGAGCTGTTGTTTTAGCAAATTAAAAAAACAAGAGAGGGAGTTGTTTGCTCTTTTCTCCCTGAGCTAGTGCAGGGCACCCTGTAAGTCCCAGTTCATGGCTCTGCCACCTCGTCCATCACATTCCCTCTCTCACTCTTCCTCCTGGAGATAGCAGAGGTGTCACAACCCCGAAATACATTTAAGTTGGTGAGCTATTGGTGAGCTTTATCTCAGGCTCTGAGATAAAAGAGGGCTGCTAACTCAGATGGGCAGATACCCATCAGTGCCTCAAAATGAGTACACCAGGATTACCTTGGGAATAAGGATGCAATGAATGACCACAAATTGAAATATCACCACTTGTTAAGTAATTCATTAAATGGGTTTGGGGTTTTTTTTGTTTGGTTTGTGGCTGTTGTTTTTCTTTTCTCTCCTCTTTTTTTTTTTTTTTTGTTTATGAATGGAGTTAAAACGGAGCTCACTTATGATTTTACTTTGCAAGGTAATTGATGATTTATCTTAAGGGCTTAGCTCCTGCAATCCTATAACTGTACTCAGTGTTCATTTTCAGGTCCATATCTCTAATTCTTTTAGCTCACAACGAAAGCTTTGACAGTGTTCATCAAGTGTCCAGTTTTTCAATCCAAGGGACTCCAAACTATAAGACAAATAAAAATAATTCGTAGTAGATTTTTTTAAACTCATAATTTTTAAGCCATCCATTAATTTTTGAGTTATAAATATCAACTTTGTAACTTCTGGGATTGACTGTACTTGATGCAGTTTTGCTCCTTAGATGATTCACAAGCTTAGAGAACCTGTTTGGTGCTGGGGCAGGATTTAACTCAAACCCCTGATTGTGAAGCCATGTGTAACTGTGCTGCTGGAGGCACAGATCTATGGATCTAGGCCTTCGAATCCCCAGACTCCAGGAGCCTATGGACCATATGAGGCACCACACCTGTCTGCTTCACTGGAAAAGGCATGAGATGGGCCCAGTTTTGCTCCCCTCACCACCCAGTTTGAACTGGGGATTTGTGGAGCCTCATCCCTGCTTCTGCTCTCAGCGCTCTTGGTTTGGGCAAGCTCTGTCCAGTCCCGCTGCGACACAGAACAAGAAGGGGAGAAAGGGAAATTTATGGCCATCTTTGGCAAGATGAAGTGGAATTCCAGGCCAGACCTCTACGGCTCAAACCTGGTCCAGAGAAACGACTTCTCACGTGGAGCCTGCATTGCTTTGTCTTTCACATAACTGTGACTGCAGAGGAGTGTGAGAGGAGACAGAAAGGAGGAGATGGTCAGGAGGGATCCCATAATCCTTCCTCAGCCCTCAGATGCTGACAGAGGAACTCAAAACCACCACTGCACTTATGCTGTGGTTCATTTTGGGCTGCAGACCACTCAGGACCATGGTAAGAAGTCAGCAGGTGCGACGCAGCAGAGTTAAACAGGCTGGATTCAGGCAAGAGAAAAATCTTTTATCTGCTGGGCTTAACTCAGAAGTGACCCCCGGCAGTCACCACGATGCATCCCAAACCAAACAGGTAAATCAAGAGGTTATGTTGTTGCACACAGGAGCCTGCTATGAGTATTTTAACCCTTGAACAAAGCTTGCTGACCTTGCCTTTTGTGCCACAAGTATTTAATCCTTTTATCTAAGACTCCCTGATGTTTTATCACCCTTCCCAACAGTCTCCCAGGTGGGTGGAAATCACTAGAAGGTGTTGAAATTTGGCTCTGGAGCAGCTGCAATTGGTAAAGACAGTGTAAATAACAGAATATAGTTTTTAATGGGAGTTTAGTGAGTTTATGATGGGAATTATTTGACCTCGTACCTGCCATAGAAGGAGATACATTGGATGATTCCAGAGACCCCTTCCAGTCCTATGTCCTGCTTTCCTGTGACTGGAAGACAAAGAAACAAGCAGCTCACATGTGTCTTGCTGCTGGTCTTGGTACCCAAGGCACTCACTGAGCCCACACCTACACAGAGGGGAACTTCCTAAAACCTCCCTCCTTAAATGGCTCGATCTTCCCTGTCTTGGCCTCACTATCATGACACCCTTTCACTAATCCATCGTGCCTGGGCATAGCTTTTTATCCTCAGCCCAGCAATCACACTCAGATCACTCTGTAGTAAATTTTTATGGGGACCAAATGTATTCTTGGGTTCACTGGGGAAGGGAGGAAAGCAAGGAGTGATTAACAGCAGGGAGATGGTACCTCAGTATTTTAGTCCCTGCAGCCCATGGTTTGTTTGGGACTAGCCTCATTATTATATATTTCTTCAGATTTAACTCACAGACTTTTACTTTTTTCCTGTTCTGAAGCAGCTGCTTATATTTTTCGGCTTTACTTGAAGCAAGAGCTGTGCTCAAAATGTGGGAGTCTGTATCATAGTTCAGGAAATCAGCCACCAAATCCCTGGTGCATCTTGGCAGCTGGGAATGCTCCAGCCCAGCCAGGCTGCTGCCAACAAACCAGGATGCCCCTGCCAAACCAGCTCCTTGGAGCACGTCACCAGTGGTGCAAATGGTAGATGGGAACATCAGATAGCCAAGCAAGAGCCTTATCTTTCCCCTGTCCCAGAGAAACCATATAAAAATTGCTCCATTTCACACAGCTGTTTTTTTCAGAGCTGAGGCCATGGAGAACACAGATCATCCATTTTAGATCCCCCTTCCAGTGAGAGGCCCTGGGAACTGGGCAGGGAGACAACTTTCAAAACCCAAGCTGTGAAGGAGCGAGAACACTCCTACAACGTCCCTTCTAAAACGGAGCCTCCCTTTTGGGTTTCAAATGCTATCTTTGTCACCACCCTCGGTAACCTCGCTAGCAAAGAGCTGAATGTTATTAGGAAAGAGCTGACTATGGGTGGGAAGACAAGAAAACAAAAGGAAATGGAAGTCCTGGAAATTGATTTTCCATTTGAATCTATTATTTTTTTGTCTTCTAATTTTTAATAAGACATTGTATGAAGTTTATTGCACTGCTATCTATTTTCTTTTAGGGTGTGTTATCTTCTGTGACTTAGTTTAGACTAAAATAAACCCCAGTTACTAATTAAGGATAGGAATGGAAATCCAAAGATTTGCTTCTCATCAATGCCAAATGGTAAATCCTTTAATGCTCTGGGATTTTGCTCTATAGCTCTAAATTTCCCATTGGTATTTAGTAATCTGCTGATTGCATTTACTTTAATTCTTTGGTCTTCAGAGTGTTCATGTTGAGACACTCACTCGCAGTAGCTCTGTGTGTTAAGGGCAATGAGTTAAAAGCTGTAGGGTTTTTTTATTAAATTCCAGCTCTGTTTTTTCTATTGAGTTCCCAACTACTGTGTTATATCACACTAATAAGAGTTGTACTCTGGCTGGACAAATGACAGCGTGTTGCGGTGTCCTGGGGGAGCCATGACATCATTTCTAATTTGCTTATCTGCACTCCAAAAAATAGAAGGGTGAGTGGTGAGAAACTGAATTGTATTTTCACTCTAACTCACCTCTTCTTGCTATGATGTTGTGGGAACTGTGTCACTGAGCAGCTCACACCCACTGCCTCCTCCCTGGAGACCTCAGATGCACCTATTTCCACCTATTTTCCCATTCCCAAGGACTAAGCAGTAACAATTATGGAGGAAAGGGATACCACCTCCTTTAATACGCATCCCTCAAGGTTTGTCTGCAGGCTGAGAGGCACCAGGGAAAACTTTCTAAGAAGTTCTGTGGTAGACTCTCACAACCTACTTGACACTGGGATCAATAAGATTAGAGGTTGGAGAAATTATTTGGAGCAACTTCGGTACCTTTGGCTGTCTTTGGACTACATTAGCTCAAATAGGATTCGATTTTTAATTTTTTTTTCACATCCTCATTCCACCTGAGACTGGAAAAGGTGTTCTATTCTCATGGGAGGTAAAACAAGGCTTTCTAACACAGCTGGTCTAACCTTTGCTGTGGGCACTTCTCTGCTCATGGAATTAGGACACAAGGCAGGAATTTTAGAATTAGAGAGAGACTGTGGCATTTTCCATTTTATTTGTATCATTCTGATTAAATAGCTTGCGTACAGAGAATCTTGGATAAACAGTTACAAAACCACTAAATGCTTTTCTAATTTAACCCAAGCTTTTAGCATTTTCTGAAACATGGCTGTCTCTTCTCTGAACAAGATAATCTCGACATAAAGTCTCTATTAACTCTGTAGCACTCAGCCAACTGAGATATTTTATTTTCCCTAAGTGAAGGTCTGGCCATTCTGTCCACTTGTTTCACAGTGAGAACCTTCAAAGTGGAAGGGCAATGACTTTTTTGTCATTTACCCACTTACTGCTCTTAATCCAGAGTCCCTCATGCACTAAAAGTCGTACTTGCACTTCCTCACCTCTAACACAAGTGCACATTTAACTGATTCCTGCTCAACCCAGCATCCCATGTGAACATCTTCCTTCATCCCCCAGAGAGGATTCACTGGTGTTTTTCAAGCTTAAAATCTGGATAGTTCAACTCTCTCTATCAGTTTGGGTAAAGTAGGTTTGAAGAAGAGAACTAAAGCTGTATTTTCTGAGTGATTTGGGAAAATGAAATGACTTCAATCCAAGGAGCTTTCAGTAACACCAGTGCCATAAGCTGGGCACCTGGAACAGCTGCCTTGGCAGTCCAAGGGAGTGAGAACCAAAGGCTCCAGCTCCCTGCAGTGGGACTGACATAATGGCACGAGGAAGACCTGATTACACCACTGAGATAACCTGTTCCTTTAAAAATAGCAAGGTCAGGGAGGCAATAAAGCTGTCAGCATGGCAATCACTGCAGTGCTGGTGTTCCACCAGCGCACCAGGCTGGAGACCAGCAGGGTGGGAATTCTCAACGAGGATGGCCACATTTGGGTAAACAAACTCCTGGCAATACCCCAGTGCTATTGTCTGCTGAACAGCTCTATTTGTGCCAATGATGCTTCCAGGTTAGCTCCTCCTAGGGCCATAAAAATCTTCATTTGATTATTTTTGCTGGTTTTTTTCTTTTTTTTCCCCCTCGGTGCAGTGATAGATGGAGTGCCCATAAAACCTCCCGGCACCACGTACGACAGCCCCAAGCACCGAGCCAGGTGTGGAGCAACTGGTCACAGACCAGGCTTCCACCCGGGCCTAGGCTTGGCTCCTGTGTGTCTATTCTCTGGCCACTGGGATGCTTCACTCTTTGTTTGCTGTGAGCATCCAGCTGTGGGAATATTTCAGACCGAAGTCCAGGCCAAGAATGGAAAAACATCAAATCTACTCAGCTGAGCAGCCTTGGGAGGTGCTCACGTGGTCCAGGTGGGAGCGCCGCCCAATGTTTTCATTGTGTTGAGAGTATATGATTTCAACAAAGGAAGATGTTGTGGAGGGTTCACATCCTGTTGGTGCATCAGATACATTTCAGCTATTGCTGATTTCCTTTGGATGACATGTCCCTTGGCTGAGTCTCCATTTTAGCTCTTCTTGGACAATAGATCACAGTGATGCAGCTGATTTTGAGGGCAACTTTTGGACACGAGTGTTTTGGGTCAAACTGTGCAGTATTGATAAGGGTTGTAAATCCCAGAATCACTAAGTTTGGAAAAGTCCTCCCAGACCACCAAGTCCAACCTGTGACCGATCCCCACCTTGTCACCCAGCACAGAGCACTGAGTGCCACGTCCAGTCATTCCTTGGACTCCTCCAGGGATGGGGACTCCAAACCTCCCTGGGCAGCCCCCTCCAAGGCCTGACCACCCTTTTCATGAAGAAATTCCTCCTGATGTCCAACTTGAACCTCCCCTGGCACAGCTTGAGGCTGTTTCCTCTTGTCCTGTCACTTGCTACCTGGGAGAAGAGACTGATCCTCCCCGGACTACAGCCTCCTTTCAGGGAGTTGTAGAAAGTGATGAGTTGTTTCCTGAGCTTCTCTTTCTCCAGGCTGAGCCCCCCCAGCTCCCCCAGCTGCTCCTCATATGACTCATTCTCCAGACCCTTGACTAGTTTATATGCCAAGCCACTGTCTAGAAATGAAACATTTCTTAGTATATCCAAAATTAAGCATAAACTTGTGCCACTGATACCAAGGCTTGTTCTGTTAAACCAGGTAAGACACCAAGTCTTGAGCAAACTTTGGTTACATTTTTGACTTTTAAGATATTTTTTCAGCTTAAAGCACTGAGAAAATGTCCAGGGTTGAGTTCAGAGATGAGAAAGGCCAAAAGAGGCATCAGCCTCACGTAAGTGAAATCTGGTTGCAGTTAGTGCAGCTGCCACTGCCTTGCACAGCTTTTCCCCTCCGTTGGTGGTGGCTCAGAGCTGCACTCAGAATAGCTCAAGGCAACTATAATCTGAAATTCCTGACAATTACAGCCATCTTCTCCCATTCTGTCCAAGAAATCCACTTGAAAATGAAGCTTTAAATCTTGTTTTAACACTGTTAAAAAGGGTTAGAGTTGGGGTGTGATTCTGAGCAACTGGATGGGATAAAGTTGTGGTTGACCAGAAAATTTAGTTGTAACTCAAACAAAACATTTATAGGTTTTTTAAGTGCATTTGTTACTTCCCATATTTTGGTGTGTCCTTACATTTACTGATTTTGATGGGGACCAAAACCAGAAATATTATGAGACAAGGCAATTTCCATGGACTGTTTTTGTACTGTACTGGAGGGAGAAAACCTGTTCTTGTAGGATTTACAGCTAAAAATGAAATGAGAAAAAAATGATTTGTGAGTGTTTTTCTAAATGGAATAATTAATCTGAACTTGCCTGTCACCAGGTCCTAATTACTTGTGCGTGTTACAGCTAATTACATTAATTCTCCACAGGTGAGGCAGAGTTCTAAGGCAATGAAGGAATTTAAACAGAGGGATTTTTCAGGTTTTGGTTCTATTTACAGACTGTGGTATGTCCATTTGAAGGAAAGCCAGAATCTGAAACTGAAACGCCAGTGTTTTCTTCTTGGCTAAAATTGGAATCTTTTAAGACAAGATTCCAATGTTTGAAGGTGTTCACTGCAAGGTTTTGGTCCTTTCCCATCAAGTTTTCAGTGCTGATGTAGAAAACATTAAACCTGATGTTGGCCACCTTCTTCTTCCATTGAACTCTACGGGGATTTTATTCTTTGACATCAGGCAAAGCGCAATCAGGCCAATGTTTAACACTTCTGGCTGTTCAAAAGACACCCTGGTCCAGATCACCTGCTCTGGATCTGCAGGCTGTGCTTCACAGGTGTCACCAGCCCTTCTTGAGTCACCGCTGAAGTGCAGTTTTGGCTGGAAACAGGAATTTCTCTCCTGGTTGGACAAACTAACACTGGTGACCTAAAACGCTGCTGACGTTTGCTGCTTCTTGGGAGCAACCCTGTTGGGTAGGAAGTTGAAGGCTGTTAATTTTTGTGATGATAACAAAAGTCTTTTAATGAAGGGACTTTGGAGGGTTTGGCCTCCAACTCCTTTGCCTCAGGGAGTGGGTGTGAAGTGGAGCAGCTCATCCTCCCTGGGTTTGCCATCCTATCTGCAAGGGCGTGAGAAGAGCAGTGTTTGTACCTCTGCCAAGCTGTTCCCTGCTGGCCTTTGAGAAACCAAGTTGCAAAAAGCTCCTTCCTGCAGAGTGCTGCAAGGACTGTCTTGAATTTGGCTTCAGAAATTAGTTTAACTCTTTTTTTTTTTTTTTTTTTTTTTTTTTTAAATCTGGGTTGCTTCACACTATTTAAAAAATAAATATACGATTTATGTGGATCTATTGAGTGGGGCAGAGAACCTACATCACCTGCAGTGATGCTGATGGCGGTGGCAATTACTATGTGCTAGAGCAACAAGTCAGCGTTATTTTAAATCCATTCCTTCATCCAATGCAACAGTAATATCTTTTGGACAAGGGATTTTGGAAAAGTCGAAATGTTTGCTTTACAAAACAGACATAAAATTTCTCCTTCAAGGTGCTAAATTTGTGCTGAGCTGGTCCAAAACACGACTGCATCTGGCTGTGTCTCGTGTCTGCTACTAAAAAAATGTCCTAAATTCCAGACAACCTCTGGGGCTTTGAAATAAAACTCATTAATCCTGCATTTGAATTTAATATTTGAAATTTTATCCTAATCTTTTTTTCTTCCACATGAATTAACTTTAGAATACTTGGAAAGGAGCACAAGGGTGGTTTTTTTTTTTTTGCCTTGTTTTTTTTTTTTTTAGAGAGAAGGAGAGAGGGAGAACATTCTTAACAAAGGGTATAAAATTAAACTAGATTTGACCTCTGCCTTTAGCAGATTTTCCACCTGGTCTGTGCAGGAAATCAACTTCTATATAGCAGCTCTTTCATAAGGAATAACATACATGAGTCTGTAAGTGACAGTTTTTCTTGGGTGGACAACAATGTTAGTTACTTTTTATGATTAATTGATAAATGTTTTGATATGGTGCCTGGGCTCTGAGTCAAAAATCACTCTAGTTAGATGATCCAACACTTGGGAAGCTGAGCCAATTACAGCTCAGGCACAGTGAAAGCAATTCTAAAATATTTGAGCCTAAAAATGTGCATAGTTGTTAAGGAATCTTACACGTGGGTGTATGGTGGTATCCTGAATTACAACTACTTGGTGGGCCAATTTCTTGAGGAATGCAGGGAAGTGCGGGGATTCGAGACCCTTGCATCTGTATTTCAAAAGACTTGGGAAAACAGAAGAACCACATGGACTCTTGTGGCTGGGCACGTGCTGAGGAAAACCAGACCGTGGGCCAAAATGTACTTTTAGTCTCTTGAGTTCCACAAATCCCTTTGCTTTTTTGGGAAGGTTTTAGGTTTCGAGTCTCCTTCCCTTGACTCCTAACCTCCTCTGAGCTTGCTCTTTTCTTTTTTTAGGCTCCAGAACTTACCAACATTCCTACTTTGTCCTCGGATTTGCACCCTGACTGTAACCCCTGGTGGATTTTTACATGATTCATGAGAAATAGGACTTCATCCTGTCCGTGGCTGTTGATCAGGTTAGGCTGGACTCAGAGTTTGTGGGTGTAGCCCAGCATTGGTACAAACCTACATTAGATTAGATAGAGCTCTTGGAGGTCCTCTAGAAGAATAACCCACCTTGCAATTGACTTCTCAGATTATTAGGAGGCAGAAAAAACACTGTATTTTTTTTTTCCATAGGTAAGTGAATACAGGGGCATTTTCTCAGCAGGATTTTGGGGTCATCAACTCAAAGGCCATTTGGAAAATTTCCTGTTGCTGGTTGCTAATGGCTTTGTGTGTGACACAGCTTCTCCCAACAAAGTCAGGGGAAACAGAACATCTGTCCCCTTTCCTGGTTCCCCAGGCTTCAGTACCTACAATGTAACACGGAGGTTTAGGGGGATGCACGCCTGGATTTCACCAGTGCCACCAGAGATCTGGAAACTGAGGGGCAAACCCTGCATTTCAGAAATCCCAGTGGTTATTTGCTGCTCATCATAGACCTCTGCATTTTTCATGCAAAGATCTAAACTTAACCCCAAACATCTCATTGTCTTCAATGGATTTTTATTCCAAGGTCAAGACCAGGAATCACTTTAGAAAAAATAATGTCTAATAGATACAGCTACTGCTGGAGGCTCTTTGACATCAACCCCTGAAGGGCTTAGATCTGGAATCTGCTCAAGATGTTTGAATAGACTTAGATTTAGATAATACTCCATCTTCTTCTGACCCTTGACAGACTGTTGTGTCTAAAGAAGGCAGTGAGGAGAGCTGAAGAATGTATTTGCAAATAGAACAGCATCTTTCCCATCCTTGTTTTACAGTGAAGATCCATAAAGAGGAATGTTCCTTCCAGTCTGTTATGTGCTTAAAAATGCAACATTTGCAGTAATTTCCCCATTTAAGGTGCCATTTGAATGGCATGATACCCCCTTCCCGCCCTCCCTCCGTCCCTGACACTCTGTTTGGATCCTGGCTGCTGGATCTGAACACACTCCTGCTTTCACTTTATTTAACACTGGAGGATTTCATCGTTGTTGATACAAAAGGAAAATTTCTAGCAGCACACTGTAAGCTTTACTGCTCGTGACTTCTTAATCATGCAGATTTTATTTCATGTTAAGCTAGCAACTGAACTCTTCTAATAAACAGAGTAAAAATCTAATTAGGCTACTGGAGGGGAATAGAAGAATTTATCCTCCTCCAGACACACAGACATTAGGAATTCTCCCTCAAACATACACACAGGCTTCCTGGCAGCTGCCTCACTCAAAGAGTGGCTAATGATCATAGTAATTTGCACTTAGCTGATACTGCTACGAGTCCCTCACACATGGAAAATATACTTCTTTCATGAGATCATCCAGGGCAGCATGGCCTTGTGGATTCTGCACAGAGAAAAAGAAATCCCAGTTCCTAATCCCATGGCTCACACTACTTGCTGTGTGGTCTCTCCCTCTCAGTTTCTCCATCTCCCTTATCCGGCTCATTCATGGGATTGTGGTGATTACTCAGGCGCTTGTCTGTAACGTGTTTCAAAAGCAGAGGCACAATTAAAGTGCTGGAGCTGTGCTGTGATTAGAGACTCAACAGCACCTTCAAAACACATGTAGAGAAGATTGACATCCAAGATGAATTTGGCTGATTTTTTGTCTTCATTGGGCTCACAATAACTTCAAGTATTGCTGGTGAGAAAGAGCTCCTAAACCATCTGGCCTCGGGGGAAGTTGACCCCATGCGAGGAGGCCCATCTTCCTACACACAGGCCATACAGCCAAACTACACCCAGCATGCCAGGGACATCTCCATGTACACAATCTTTCCTGGCCATGGTCCATCCAAAGAGGTGACGCTCCCCAAGGAAGTGGAGGAGCCCCCATCCCTGGAAGTACGCAAAAAAACAGTGGATGTGGCACTTTGTGAAATGGTTTAGTAGATGTGGTGTTATCGGGTCAAGGGTTGGATTTTATGATCTTGGAAGTCTTTTCCAACCTTAATCAGTCTATGATTTTGTGATACTGTCTCAAGTTTTTACCCCTTACAACCAAAAGCAGCTGATCCAGCCAACCGATTCAAGCTTGGCCTCTCTGCTGATTTGGACTGGGATTGATGTATTGTGCAAGTGGCAGGGAGTCCTCCAGCAAGTTTCCGCATTGTTCCCTGCAAAGGACAGCCCAGATGTCCCACAGCAGCCCCAGCTTGACACTGGGAACCACGAGATGTATGTCCAGAATTGGCTGTGCAACCGTGGACACCTCGGAGGCTCCAGGTAACCCAGGGCAACCCTCACTGGGAATCGGTGCTCGAGGATTTTCCCTGTGCCTGAATGTTTTCATTCAGCAGTGGGGTTTGTTTCAGCTGTAATGAAAATAAGAGCTGTAATCCCCTTTTCCAAGACTGTTTAGCTCTTTCTATGTTGATTTTCAGGATTGTTCCTATAAAAACCATCAGTCATTTCTTTGGTTGGAATGAAGTGTAGGGAGACAATATAGGAATAAATGTTAAAATAAGACCGGAATAAAAGCTGGGGGTTGTTTATAAGCAAACAGAATCACAAAATTATAGAATCACAGGATGGCTTGGCTTGGAAAGGACCTTAAAGATCACCTCATTCCACTCCTCCTGCCATGGGCAGGGACACCTCCCACTAGACCAGTTTGCTCAGAGTTCCATCCAATCTGACCTTTAAAACTTCAAGGAATGGGGCATCCACAGGTTTTCTGAGCAATAAAATAGGACCTAACGCAGCCTCTGGAAACCTCTGGAAACATCTTTCTACTGACCACAACAGGGCAGGGTGCCAACAGCTCTGGTCCCTGGAGACATAACTGGACCAGGAGGGTTTCAGGTCCCGTTGAGAACAGGTTTGTTCAGGGAAGGGTGTAGCCCCAGGAGTGGGAGGAGAAGACCTGCCTCCTATTATTTCAGATTTTTGAAAACCATCACCAGAAAAGAAACCAAAATACAGAAAATTCCAAAAAACAGTGACCCTGCAGTGGGCTGAAGCTGATGTATCTTTTTATAATACAATGAGTTTTTGTGAAATGGAGTCACTGGCCTGAAACCTGGAGGCATCGCTTAGTTTTAACTTCTGCTTTATGCAGGCAAAACCCCAGTTGATGTGAGAGAGCACTGGGTCATATTAGGATTTGGCCCACAAGGGCAGAGGAGAGCCAAGCTCAGAATGTCACATAAACATATTAACTAGAGACTTGGCTTTCTCCAAGATCCCAGGCATGGAACAGGGCTGTGATTTAGTCTTCTGTGAGGCATATAAGGAGGTTAAATTTGTCCTGAGTAAAGCATTAAGAGAACAGGATCCAAACATCTGCACAACCATCTGTATCACCTCTTCCTCCTCCCAGAGATGTCTGGAATACAGTTTGCTTTGTGTGACAGGTAGAAACCGGACTAAAAGCTGCTTAACCTGTTTTGTGTGGGTGAAAAATAATTTAAAAATCAAGCCATTGGTTGTTCATGCTGAAGCCGAAAGCGTGTTCTCCCTGGCGCTGAGGTATGAAGGGGGCATATTGTTCATTTAAACCACACTCTATAGTTCCTGCAGCAGCAAAGTATTTTTGAAAGTTTACAGCTGTAGTAGAAATTCCCTGGAGCTTATCCTTCAGTTTTCTGCCAGTCAAAAAGCTGAAGGCACTCTGGTTTGGGCTCCAAAAGTGACATTTTAGTGTTACACATCTTAAATGTGGAGCGGTTTCGCGAGAGCATCCTGACAGGTTTTGAACTCCCAAGAAATTGTTTTCTGGTGCCAAGCTACACAGTCTGGGAAAGGCTGCACGCCACACTCACTCCCTGCAGCTCTGCCAGAACCCAAAATATAGAGTCAAAAAAAAAAAAAAAGAATAAGAAATATGGCTCAGGACTATGGTTTGTGGGTGCATTGCAAGTAGGAGCTTTCTCTAACATTTAATGCAGTAACTGCTCTCAGAGCCATGAGGATTTGGTATAAGGGGAGGTCCGTGTACAAGTATATCATGTAGTGACACCATGGAGAAAGGGGGAGACAGGGCAGGAGAGAGAACTGACCAAAAAACATCCACAGTGTGGGGGAAATGGTAAAACTTGGGCCAATCCACTGTAAGCCCATTAACTTTATAAATTTAAAAGTGACTTTGCAGTGGTTTCTGAAAGGGAAAACATGGGCATCTGAGAAGGTGTGGATGCTAAAGCATTGATGTGGGACCCATATTTCAGGGAACAGGAATACATCAGTATGCCATGACTGTCTCCACAAAATGGTCTAAAGGAGGAGATTGAAGGAAGTTTAAAATTATTGGTTAAAAAAAAAGGGAATGGTTATGAGATGGAAAAAATACATTTGGCTTCTTGGTATTTTTTTTTTTAAGTAGAGCAGAGAAAAGCTAGGAGAGAAACAGGCAACATCTCAAGATCTTTAATTGAATGATAAGAACAGATCATCTTTTAATTAAGACCTTGGATGAATCAATTTGCAATAACTAATTTTAGCTGGTTAGAGCAGGAGCTGCACTGCCACAGGCAGATTGATCTCCAGGGGTATAACTGAAATGTGATTGTTTATATCAACTGGTGTTGGAAAGAACTCTCCAACAGGGAATAGTTCAGATGTGGTTCTCAGTGCCCTGCACTGGCCAGGGCAGAGCCAGGACACCAGGTGAGAGGATCTCGGAGCTCCTGACGTCCTTGCACGCAGGAGGCCTCATGTTTTAGAACACTCTGTCATGGACTCGATGACTTTGGCCCAGTACCTTCTGTTTATTGTTAATGAAAGTCAATAGAAGTGTGGAAAAGTACAAAATGTCAACCTATGACCTTGTGAAATCCATGGCAGGAGAGAGAAAAGAAAGACAACCCACCCTTTGGTACAAGCTTTGTCCCTCCTGCTGTGTTGGGATCCCGAAGGAGAAATCTTTCCTCAGACCCAGGGCTCAGTAAGTCAAGAATTTTGTCTCTCTTTATTTTCATTACAGTTAGTTAAATCCTTGGGCTCCTGTTAACACTGAGCTCCAAGCTGATTTTTTCTTAAAATGCTGAAGCCTAATTTTCGTTTAACAATTTTCTGTTTGAGGCCAACATCAAATTAGTGTGTTTTCCACTGGCAGACCCTAGCAATTTGGTAGGCAGGAGGCTCACACATACTTAAGTTATTCAATACATTTTGTTATACTCTGTACAAAAACCCAGTCAGAAAAGCCTGATTTATGATATTCCTCAGGTTTCCTGTTACTTTAAACCACTAACATCCTATGGCCAAGCCCTTCATAGGCAGCCAGCACATCTGGCCCAGAGTGGTTCTGTCACCTATGGCCAAAATGCCATATTTATAATCAAGTCATCATAGAAAAGAAAGAATTGATTATGATGAAAAATAAAAAAAATGGAAATATAAAAACAGGCAAATTAATCAGTGGACATTTGTAAATAAGGTTGGGTGGTTTTTTCCCAAACATACATCCCAGACAAAGGGGAGCCTGTAACACACTGAGCAGAATATTAGATATGTCCAATCAACTCTTCTGGCTTAATTATAAATTACTGAAAGCTCTGATTTTCCCATTTAACACATTTTTAAAGTCTATTTTGTGTTTCATTTATACAGACAACCCACTCCTGGCTGAAGCCAGAGCTCCCCAAACCATGTGAAATCCCACCTGCAATTCTGCAACTGCTTGTAAAGAAGTGAGTCTGCTCCTCACAAAGTGTTTTTTAGGTGATCTCCTCGGGGACTTAAGGCTTATGCAGTCAGTGTGTCTGTGTTATATCTGCGTATCCATCTGTCAAATCTGATCAATGAGCCAAAGTCTCCCTAAATATTAACTTCCTACATGTTTCATAAAATAGTTAGAGGCAGAAATTTGGCTTAATGTCCTCCTTTAAGGGAAAGCTGGAGTGCATGTCCATGCTGTAAAAATCATACACAAATCCACAGGTCATGAAATTAGGCTCACAGCACAAATCCTTAATTCTCCTTATAAAACTGTATGATTAAAAATTAACTTTATAAAAAAGGAGAGTGTAAAGACCTGCAATATTCAGGCTGGTACAGGCAGAAGTCAGGCAGTGGTTTGGGGATGCCAGTACATATAAACTGGCATGAGCATAGATTTAACTGTGTGTACTCCTGAAGGGCACAGCCAGAGCTGGCTGCGCATTTTTTCTCTGGAAGATGCATTTCGCAGAGATTCATTTTTTCTAAGCGAGTTGTAAAAGAAACCTGTGGATGATAACGAACAGATTCTCAGCTGTGTCGAAGCCTGGAGCCCTGCTATGGAAATGTGAAGAGCTGCAGAGGTTCAGCCTCTTTGAAAATCTGATCACTGAATGTTTCTAGTCAACTTCCTCTGCCAAAGGAATATGAAATTTTCCAAGTCTGTGCTAAATTGTTCATGAACTGTTTCTCAAGCAGATTTGGATTATATAACCAATAACTGTGGAACACTCCTTTACTTTCTAAATTACATCTGGCTGAGGTGAATTTTTGCATGGAGAACACAACAAAAATGTGGAATACTGTGTTCGCACTAAACTGTAGTTATGACATATAAAAATCTCTATGGTAACATGGCATAACCTAAAGCAACTGTGTGTTCACACAACAGAGATGCAACACCTTTGCCATTTTGTTCTTTATTATTCCTCATGGATAAACTACTTTAAAGACTGAGGCAACTTCTCCGTTCTCCAATCAAAGGTGCAACCCAGATTTATATCAGCTGTAACCTTTGCAAAGGAGTTATCAATTAATTTCCTGCATAATTTCTCCAGAAACACACTGGAAGTGCAGCCTGGCTTTTTTTGATCTGGTTGATGAGAAGATCAACATGACCCAGCAACGTGCACTTGCAGCCCAGAAAGTCAAACATATCCTGGACTGCATTCAAAAGAATTGTGACCAGCAGATCAAGGGAGGGGATTCTCCCTCTCTGCTTCTCTCTGATGAGACCCCCACCTGCAGAGCTGCCTCCAGCTCTGGGGCCCCCAGCATAAAAAGGACACGAAGCTGCTGGAGCAATTTCAGAGAAGGCCACAAAGATGCTCCAAGGACTGGAGCCCCTTTGCTCTGAAGCCAGGCTGGGAGAGCTGGCTGTGTCCAGCTTGGAGAAGAGAAGGCTCCAGGGAGACCTTGGAGTCCCTTCAGGCACTGAAGGGGCTTCAAGAGAGCTGGAGAGGAACTTTGGACAAGGGCCTGGAGGGAGAGGACAAGGGGGAAAGGCTTCCCACTGCCAGAGGACAGAGTTAGATGGGATATTGGGAAGGAATTCTTCCCTGTGAGAGTGGTGAGGCCCTGGCACAGGTTGCCCGGAGAAGCTGTGGCTGCCCCATCCCTGGAAGTGTCCAAGGCCAGGCTGGACGGGGCTTGGAGCAACCTGGAAGGTGTCCCTGCCCATGGCAGGGTGTGGAACTGGATAAGCTTAAAGTCCCTTCAACCCACATCATTTATGGTTCTGTATGCAGAAAATTATCTAAACACTTTTTCAACTTCAAGCAAACGATTAAACATCTTCGAGCTTCCGATTGCGCCTGAGAGTTGTCAAAACAGGACCTTGAGGGAAGCACCCACTTGGTTTGTGCGTTCACTCAAGGAGATGATCTTTGCACGACCGTCCAAGGACTGACCAGCTCTCAGTGATAACAATACCTCTTGTTGCTTCTTTTGGCAAGAATTTTGCAAGTCTCTCTCAGAAGAATTAGATCACAGCCAGTCCCACCTTAACTACATATTTGCTCGCTGAATAAACAGGACGAAACTGGCCCCGTGGTCATGTCTGCTGGCAGAATTTAGCACTTCCAATCCTGTCAGATTGGTTCCAAGGATGCACAGCATTCAACCAGTCTCTTGCATCCCAGCTTTTGCCCCCAGCCAAAACGACATCCCGGCAAATGTTTTCAGTGCTGCCCTCCCCATCACTACCAGTAACGCACAAACCAGAAGGACAAATTCATTCACGTTTTAAATAGCAGCATCAGCAATATTAATTGCACAATAAAAGAGGATTTGTTCCAAGTATGCACCCAGTTATTTATGTGTATAATTCTGAGTCATGCAACTTTAATTTGACATTTAAAGCCTATTTTAACAAACAAGATTTTGTTTTATATGCAAAGTGCCTAATCAGGTGGGTTTTCTGAGCTATTTAAGTAGTTCTGAGAAATGCAAAGTCTGATGGATATTTCACTGCACTAAACAACTTTTCACCATATAAGGCAAAGCTTAATTGTTCCTTTATTACATGAAGGTGCTCAAAACTTTGCTTTTGCCTTTCAGGGTTGTTTTGAAAAATACAGAGCAAGCATAAACAGAGGATTAAAATTAATTTGGAAGATAGGTGACTTCATGAAACAAGGTACTTCGATTGTGCTTCCACAAGCAGTAGTACTTGTGCTGTGTGTTGATAATGCATTTAAAAGGGTATATTTGGGTTGAATTCCCTTTTTGTTATCTTCCAGCGTCCCAGTTCCCCACCTGTGAAACAGGGTCATTTCATCTCTCTGTTTAGTAAAATACATGTTTAGAAGCAATAAGGTGCTCAGGTACTGTTGTAAGGGAGTTGAAAAGAATCCAAATATTCATTAGTATGACAGGTTTCCATTTAGCTCAGCGAAATGACAAAGAGTAGGTGAAATGAACTACTGCAGGACCCATATTATTAACTTTTATCTTGGGTTGCATGATGCCATAAATAGCTTGAGAAATAAGTATGACAAAAAATCTCAAATTAAGTGTTGCTGTCTTGGGTACCTTTTGCCTCAGTGCCCAAACACACGTTTCTAGCTATGAATTTCTAGGTGTGAACGAAGTTAAAACAAAATTAATGGTGCCATTCAAGGAGGAGGGAGGTCAGGAGATAATTTTGTATTCTCTGTACGTGCCCAAACCAGGCACTTCTATATCATTTTTAAATGTAGAGTGAACATTTAAATACAAATATGGGTGTTGCACACTCATATTAAAAGTTACCCTTGTTTTTTTGTTGGTAGAAGATTTGCTCTTAAGGGAGAAGAGTAAAGCTGATGAGGCCACGTTTTCCTGGCTCCAGAGCTACTGAAGTGAAAGGAAAAACTGGGACAGAAACTCAGCCCTCCAGCCAGACACGAATAACAGGAGCACAACAGTGACCACTTGAACATATCAGGGTAAGAGGAACTTGACTTCAGGGTCTAAAGAGAGTCTTATCAGCAGTGAGGAGATAGAGGAGGATTAATGGTGTTTGAATGCTTCCTGGCAATGACCTTTCTGCAGCCATTCCTTTGCTTTCAAGAGGGCTTTGGTCATCCAAGAATAGCAGGGTTTGTTGTTTAGTTAACTGTGATTTTACTTCTTCCTTTTATCAAATGATTTGAAAAAAATCAGAGCTAATGGCAGATCTTGGATTGTCCATAAGGAGCGTGTACAGACTGGTCACCAGGAAGCAGTGACTGTGCAAGATTTTGAGAATGAAATCAGGTTATTATGCCACTGATTTCCTGCCATGACACCAATTAATCTGGCCCTTAGTGTTTGTGAAATACTTTCAGGAAACAAGGCTGTACATCGGCATTAATTTGAATGGTATTATTTATTTCTCGATTCTCTTGCTTTGTCTTCATATAACAGATTTATGTAAAAGTGTGTGAAATTAAGGAACACGCAAGGAATTTCAGAAAATGATGTAGGTAATTAAAGATTTCTGACTAAAATCTGTGCATCCACCAAGGCCATCATATAGCAGAAGAAATGTCAGCATCAGCTTCATCTTTAAAGGCGGTTGTAGTGAGGTGGAATTTGATCTCTTCTCCCAAGTAACAAGTGGAAACAGCCTCAAGTTGTGCCAGGGGAGGTATAGATTGGATATTAGGGAAAATTTCTTCACTGAAAGGCTTATCAAACATTAGAACAGGCTGTCCAGGGCGGTGCTTCGGTCACCATCCCTGGAGGGATTTGTGACATGGAGATGTGGCACTTAGGGACATGGTTTAGTGGTGGCCTTGCCAGTGCTGAGTTAATGGTTTGACTCAATGATCTTAGATGTCTTCTCCAATCTAAATGATTCCATGATTCTAAATTCTCGATTTTCTCTGCTTTTCTGACTTTACTATAGATTTTTCTGGTACAGTTTTATTTCTTTCCTTTTTACTTTCAGTAACACCAGTAATAATAATAAAAAAAAAAAAAAATAAAGGCAGCAGAAACGAAAAGTCTTCTGAGGAAATATTTGAAATAAATGCTCTCTACTGGAAAAATAATATCCTGTAATAGATGCATAGTCATGTAAACACACCTCTGCCTAGCACAACAAAACCAGCCTGGATTCACGGGGATGACTTCAGATGGCATCGTGGGGAGGCAGGAGGAGTTTTGCAGGGGATTAATACACCAGGTTTGCATTCCTAGGGATTACAGTTCCAGTTTGGGCTTTGGTTGGGAGGGGAAACAAGTATAATAATAATAATAATGAGTCTCATTAGCACTCTTTACAAAAATCAGCCACACAATTTAGTGCATTGGCAGCCCTTTGGTAGATAAACCTGGGACTAACATAACAAGGTTTACTGCAAGTTAGACTTGAGGTGCACTGGAAGTGAGGGAGGTTTGCAAAAAGCCTGGCTGTACCGAGGCCAGTGTTGAGTTTCTTTACTTTTACTTGCTCTGAATTCACTCATATATTTGCAAAAAAAATGGTTTTAAAGTCTTCTTAAGAAAAAAAAAAAAAAATGAGGAGGGAGTACCAGAGACAGACAGACAGGTTTTAAATTGTAAAACGTGTTACAAACCCCATTCTCAACAAGTTTTATTGCTGTTCAACTAAATCCCTCAGGTCTATCTTTAAATTAGCTGAATTACTAAACATGTAAAACTAATCAGAGTATTGCCACCTAGATTCTTCTTTGTCTGAAATACAGGAACTTTATCTTGTGGTTGAATCATTCTAAGTAACCTTTTACAATGGACTGGTAAATCAAGGAGTTCATATTCCTTGAAAGCATGTATGAATATATGATCACAATATTTTCGCAGGCTTTTTTTCAATATCACACTCTTTCTTTCCCAATTAAACAACCTCAACATTTGAACTCAACCAACTGGATTTCACAAGCATTTTGCAATAGAGTTTGCTGCACACCACGTCTGAACAGCTCAGGGGGAGCGTATGGATAGAGGTATCGCCCCTCTCCTTCCCAAGGGAGTCTCAAATGAGCCAAATATTCAGCTGATGTAAATCAGTGTTGTTCCAGATCCTTTTGGACATGATATAGTGCATTAAATCAACAGTCAGCCTTCCCCAACCAACTCCATCCCTGGTTGAAGCCGTAATTAAAGCCTGTGTTGCTCAGGAGTTCGTACCCGGCAGCCTCAGAGGATTAATTAGGGCTGATATTTATTTCTTTTGATACAAAACCCAGATGTGTGCAGTTAAGCCAAAAACCATAGGGAGAGCCATCCTGCTTTTTTTTTTTTTTTTCCAGAGGACAGAAGAAAAGCAGTGTTGCCCACCCAGAATTAAAGAACAGAAGCAAATAATTATCATCACGGAGCAATTTGGCAGCAGTGGGGTTTCATAATCTGCTAAGCCACTTTACCTGCCTGATTATGAAATAATTCAGATGACCTCGGCTTTTTTTTTTGTTACCAAGTATTGCAAATATATATATGTGTGTGTGTGTGTGTGTGTGTGTTGATTTATTTGTCTGAAAGCTGGGAAGAAAAATAAGGAGGGAATACTCTTGCCCACCATGGTTATAGAAATAAATCAGCTTGTGCTTCACCTTAAATAAATGTTCTTTAATGCGTTATAAAAATACCTGTCCATCCAGTAAAGTATTCACCTTAAAATTAATTAGTAGTATTGGAAAACAGACAGTGAAAACACTTTAATTCATGAGCAAGTAGTACCACCCTTGATTCCCACAGCAGAAAGGACATCTCCAGCAGGAAAATCTAGTTCAGGTTTTACGCTTAGAAAGTTGTAGGATTCAGGGAACTTTTATGTTGAGCCTTGTGCAGTGAGCACCCCTTTGACAATCCTATTTCACTCAGAAAATTCCCCAAATTGGGCCGGAATCAGCTGATATCACATGATCCATGAAGAACTTTCATACAGTATCAATTTGTGCAACGTTTCTCTGTCAGCCTTTTTTTTAGAGTGGGAAAAATTATCTACATCCGTAGATGTAATTTAGATTTTTTTCATTATTAAAAAAAAAGTAGTAAAAAAAGGGGTTCCAACCTTCAAACATCACCCAGTTTTTGGTGTGTGTACTTTATGCCTGCTCAGCCTGTACCTTCTCTTCCAGTGATAGAATATAATTAAAGCCATAGGAGTGGGGGTCACCCCAAATCAAATATTTCAAAGAATTAAGGAAAGATCAGACCACTAAGAAATTTCTCCCCTTATTTCAGTGTAAAGGAAACATATTCAAAATAACGTATGAATGCTCAATATTCTTTTCTAACAATTTCTGTTTGTCCTTTCTTGTACACCTGAGTAGTGATTCCCAGTAATGAGACTCCTGCTGACTTGTCTGAGCTTTGGATTAAATTCCTGGGCATGATTTGAGCCCATGATCTAATGACAAAAAACTGGAGAGCCCATTCCTTTTCCCTGATGCAGTTTGCCAGTATATTATACTGGAGAGATGCAACATTTTTCCCCTCTGAATAATTCCTATAGAACTTTGAGGAGTCTAATTTTTCTCTCTTTCTCACCAATTGCATCAGTCTGTTTTACAGTATCTTCATATATTTTAGATTGCAAGGAAAAAAATGGACTGGAAAACAGCAGATCTACTTCTTTTAATTTTTGGGGGGATGTTTCTGATGTTTGGGTTTGGGGTAGACTGTCAAAAGCAGGCTTTTGCATCGTTTCCTGGAGCATTTCCTCGCTCCTTTGCAGCTCGTTAAGCTCCATTTTTTGTTTTTCTTGGGGGTTTTTCAACCCATCTATGGGGCATCTCAGAGGTCTCCACAGCTCCAAATGTCAGCTGAAAAAACAAGCACTCTCTTTTTAGCTCCTTCAGTTGATGCAAGATACATCAGGACTTAGGGAAAAGGGGGGGAAAGAGGGAAAACCCCCTGTATTTGGAGTTAGGAGCAACTGCTACTAGTGGGTGTCCTGGTCCTCCTCCCCTTCCAGGCTCTGGAGAACATCAGCCGAGGTGACCTCAGCGACGGTCCCTCTCTGCTCTCCCCAGGTCTCTGCTCTGCTTAATCCTGTCAGAAAAGTCTCCAGCAAACATTTGTAATTGCAGGCAGAAAGAACACTGCTGTCTTTATTTTTCCTAACTTGACATCTATCAAATTTAGTTTAAGTGTTCCCCTGGGTCAGCCGACTTGCTGAGCTATAAACTAAAAATAATTAAAATAAAATATTAAAAAAACCTCAAGCCCTGCTTGCCAGGAGCTATCGGTGGGAGTTAGCAGCTCTCAATCATGAATTTCAGAGTTGGAGGAGCTGAAATAAGAGAGGCAGGTTTAATGCAACAGAAAACTGAAATTCTTTGATATTTTGGTGCTACAGGTTTGATTCTTGCACATCAGGATGAAACTGGTTTCTGTAACAGGCATTCAGGATCTAAATGCATGTTTTTATTTAATACTAGAGTTAATATAAATTTTATAGCAAAAAGGAAAGGCGGGGGAAGGTAGAAAGAATTGTTCTGATTAATATCTCAGATAATCAAACCCTCACCCTGGCAATTCCTCTAAGGCAGAAATCACCTTCTCATGCCATAAAAGATGACTCTGCCAATTTATTGACCCCCAGCTGACGGATCAGCTCTCCCCAAAATTGGAAATTCTAGTTACAATGACTTCAATTTTGGCTCACACCCGAGCAGACAGACAGCATGTTCCCAGACTGGTCACATTCATAAATGTCATAAAAAACATACTTGTTCTATGACACGCACGAAATAAAATTCTCGAGCAAGACATCTCTAACCAGAAAGGCATGAAACAAAAATCTCCAACCACGTGACAGGGAACCAGGGCTGCTAAGAAGGGTATTTTGACACTGGTAGAAGTAAAACCGAAATAAAACTTCTCCAGGCATAACTTGCATATTGGTTTTTATTGTTTTTGTTATTCTTAGAGCTCATAGAAACCATGTTGGGGAAGAGCGGGGGGGGGGGGGATAAAAACA